>JAULCA010062766.1:0-13636 GCA_032360845.1 Crassadoma gigantea
TATTTATTGTGTTGATATATATTGGTGACCGGACTGGCCTCAAATTATTTCATTGAATATCATTTTATTCTCCTTCAGACAGACTCCATTTCAGTGATTTGAGTATATATGTGTGATCTAAGAAACTCGAACCATAACATTTGAAAACAGTTAGAAGGAGAGACATAATACATCTAGGCACCGTAACACCATTTTAACCCTTTCACCATTGTAGACCATAATGGACTCATCCATATCAATGCATGGTAGAGTTTACATTGGGCCGGAAGGGTTCAGTATGATTTGAGAAAATGTATGTACCACAATACGATGACATTATCATAACGCTAGCTAGTATAATGTTTATCTGGTTAAATCTATGTACAGTATAACATGTTGTCAGAGTTACATAAAAAGGTAGACTTTTTAGGATTTGTAACATACATCACAAAATGCTGTCATAGTAACGTTGCCTTGTTCTGCAGAGGAAAGACTGGTTCAGTTCATGAACGATACGAAAATCACTGGAGCTTACTCTGATTATATATGCCTCGAGTTTGCTGTCCCGATCGGTGGCTCTTATCAACCGTGCATGTATGTAAGTATAGCCACCTACTTACCTGGCATCATATATATAAGGGTATACATATGGCCTCAGACCACAAATACGCTTCCGGGACGTTTTACACGAATTTAGTGCATAATGACCTTTCAGGTCAGTTGCTAAACATGTTTCCCTGTCTTACATATGACAGATTTATAAAGTATTTTTTACATACTATAGAATTGTTCAACAATATTTGTTATAGTGATCATTTTTGACACAGTTTAATGAGTTTTCAAGTTTGTGTTTGCAGCAGGACAAAATGAGTGATGAGGCTTGCGCATTGATATTTCATGATTTTTTGCATTTTCCCCTATACATGCAGGGTAGTGACATTCAAATTAAATCATCTTTCTTAAATGCCGGTCAAAAGGTACTATCTAGTTTACTGTATGTTCAGTTTTAATATATCTACACTATGAAATAGGAACCAGAACCCAGCGCAAAGTTTTAAAATATTTTGATTTCGTTTCCTCCTTTGGTAGCAACATACAGACGAATTTAACTTTGGTCTGAGGCCATGTTACCCGCCCCTGACTGCCTGCAGTATCACAGTGTATTTGGGCGAAATATTTCTTTGAATTTTGACAGATGACTTCACTGATTCGGTACAATATGGCTAATTGATTTGTTTTCGGTGATCTAAAGTCGATACACTGGCTATTTAACTCTTTGCTTGACAAAGGAATCAGAGATTTTCGAAAGCTTGCGAAAGAAATTTTCATTACCTGTTCGGTTTCAAAATGAACAAAGCCATTATTATTCATACCAAATTGATGAAGCTTATTCCAATTATATCTAATGTTTGAAAATTTAAATTTTTTATTCAACATTCCATTTATATATTATCATTGACTAGATAAAAAAAACGTTATATTCACTTTGAGTTTGTTCTATTACGTATGAAAAAGTTTATATAAATTGTGACAGATTTTTTGTATTAACTTTGAAAATAACCCATGCTATATTACATTTGCTTGACAATTTTTTTTTTCTCATAACTTTGGCAAATTTATCTCTGATATAAATTTAGTATGAAATTCCTATGTGCAATACATTCTCTAGTTTCCTAAGCATAATGTCAATTAACTCTCAAAGTTGTGTTTTCAACTGTACTCTTAAAGTTCTGTTGTCAACTTTACTCTTAAATTTCTGTTGGGAACTTTACTCTTAAAGTTCTGTTGTCAACTTGACTCTTAAATTTCTGTTTTTAACTTTACTCTCAAAGTTCTGTTGTCAAATTTATTCTCAAAGTTCTGTTGTCAACTTTACTCTCAAATTTCTGTTGTCAACTTTACTCTTAAAGTTCTGTTGTCAACTTTACTCTCAAAATTCTGTTGTCAACTTTACTCTTAAAGTTCTGATGTCAACTTTACTCTTAAAGTTAGGTTGTCAACTTGAGAGTAAAGTTCTGTTTTCAACTTTACTCTCAAAGTTCTGATGTCAACTTGACTCTTAAAGTTGTGTTGTCAACTTTACTCTCAAAGTTGTGTTGTCAACTTGAATCTTAAAGTTGTGTTGTCAACTTGACTCTCAAAGTTCTGTTGTCAAATTTACTCTCAAAGTTCTTTTGTCAACTTTACTCTCAAAGTTCTGTTGTCAACTTTACTCTCAAAGTTCTGTTGTCAACTTGACTCTCAAAATTCTGTTGTCAACTTTACTCTTAAAGTTCTGATGTCAACTTTACTCTTAAAGTTATGTTGTCAACTTGACTCTTAAAGTTGTGTTGTCAACTTTATTCTCAAAGTTCTGTTGTCAAATTTACTCTCAAAGTTCTGTTTTCAACTTCACTCTCAAAGTTGTGTTGTCAACTTGACTCTTAAAGTTGTGTTGTCAACTTTACTCTCAAAGTTCTGTTGTCAACTTGACTCTTAAAGTTGTGTTGTCAACTTTACTCTCAAAGTTCTGTTGTCAACTTTACTCTTAAAGTTCCGATGTCAACTTTACTCTTAAAGTTCTGTTTTCAACTTGACTCTCAAAGTTCTGTTGTCAAATTTATTCTCAAAATTCTGTTTTTAACTTTACTCTCAAAGTTCTGTTGTCAACTTGACTCTTAAAGTTGTGTTGTCAACTTTACTCTCAAAGTTGTGTTGTCAACTTGACTCTTAAAGGTGTGTTGTCAACTTGACTCTCAAAGTTCTGTTGTCAACTTTACTCTTAAAGTTCTGTTGTCAACTTGACATTCAAAGTTATGTTGTCAACTTGACTCTCAAAATTTTGTTGTCAACTTTACTCTCAAAGTTATATTGTCTACATGCTATATGACTTTATTTTTTCTAATAGGTGACGAAAAGTGGACTTATCCTTTTCTCAGAGATACATAGTGGAAACAAGAACTCAGGAATACGTAAACCTTATGGCAATCCGGCGGCAGATTTTTCTTTCTTGCAACAGAATAATTTCCAAGAAAAGGAGGTCGTGGCGGCGTACTGGGCAAACATGCAAACTGGAATTGGAAATGTAAGTTTTGCTTTGGTATAAACTTATTTTAGTACAAAATTAAGACAAACGATTTTTAACTATAATTTTCTGCTGAAATTCATACTGTTTTGCTCTGCTTGTCTGTCGACACCCTTCAACATTCACGTCCTTAAAGGACTTTGGCTGTTAATATGACGCTGAACAGAATACAGTCAACCCTTCAACACTAAGGCCTATCTCCTACAACGACCTGGGTTGTTGATAGGATGCTTAACAAAATAAAACCTTTTAAGTTCACTAGTTGTATCAAGTATTTAAATTATTTCATTTTTCATATATATGCAATAAGAAGAGAGAGATTGACTTATTCATTAACACGTTATATTTCATACCAAGGTTCCCAATCAAGGGGTTTACTATCGGGTCTACTCCTCGTCCGTGACCAGTGAGAACGCTATGATATTGTCCGTAGCCGCGGATGTCCAGACTGCCCTATCCAACTCTTTCGTGGCCAAATCCATGGTGGTGTTTACGTGGTACAAAATGCAGTATCCAGTCACGGGAGAGGTAAGACTGTGTTTGTTTAAAGCTCAATAGAACATGGAATCTAGATAGCCTGATTTTTAGTAGGATCAGAGAAAGCCCGTATAATGGGTATTTACTTTTTGTATGGTCATAGATAACCCCTATAATGGGTGGTTAATTTTGGAAGGATCAGAGATAACCCGTATAATGGGTGGTTATTTTGGTAGGATCAGAGATAGCCCGTATAACGGATGGTTCATTTTGGTAGGATCAGAGATAACCCGTATAACGGGTGGTTTATTTTGGTAGGATCAGGGATAGCCGGTATAACGGGTGGTTCATTTTAGTAGGAACAGAGATAGCCTGTAAAACAGGAGTTAAATTTTTGATAGGATCAGAAAGAATCCATGTATATTAAATTGGTTTTATAGGTACCTTTATGTTTTTGATATAGACTTTATTTCATTTCTTTTTTTCTATTTACAGTATGATGTATAGCAATTCACAATTGTTGAACTAGGATTTGGAATCAAGTCTTACAACTTATGTAGACCCATCTCCAGAATTTTTACCTTTATATTTTCGCTGTATTCCAAATAATGTTTTGGGAAACTTTCGACAATTTTTCTCACCATTTTGTTATTTGCTACTGATGAGACCAACTAACCATATAGTGGAGTGATATTATCTTGTTCCGATTTCTGTATCAAACACAAACTGAAATAGGTGGTCCTTACTTCGAATTTCCAATATTTCAAATAAATGTTTTCCAATGTTCTTTTGTAACTAGGTAAAACATTTGAAATGAAAGGAAAGAAGTTGGAAGTGCTACCAGCACTTAAATGCTGTTTATGTTTTATTTATTTTTTTTATTATTTTTTACAGGAGGTTACCTTCCAAGCTATATTGTTGACAGATTTTATAAATACCAACGTGGTACTAAAATACCAGGAAATGAATTGGAAAATCTTAACAGGAAGCATGGCTTTCTATCCGGCTACCATAGGTCTTTCGAGGAACAAGGCATCGTATATATACCCGTTCTCATTCCTGAGCATCTCAACCGACGCCAATAAGGACAAACTCATGTTCATACAGACACCTGACTTAGTCGATCCAACGTCCTCGGCACTTGGGAACCTCAACGACAATTTCTTTTATAAAATTGGAAGCAAGAAAGGACAATTTGTCCTGAAACTCAGCGACAACAGTGCGTCCACTCTTCAGAAAAGCCTGGAATGCAACACTTGGCTGCAGGCTGATATGGCCGACATGACACACCCGCTAAATGACACCTCTGACGCGTCAAAGTGTCCCTCATCTGTCTCAATGTTTCCACCGTCAACCTACTCATTACTCGCAAATAGTAGGATCCCAATTGGAGTGGACTGTTACGTCATGATAGCGGCTTCAGATGCAACCTCGTCTAGTCCCCAAAGTAAGAGATGCTGTTACCAAAGTAACGGATTAATTACCAATATCCAAAGTGCCAATTGTATGAACACTTATCAAAGACATCTGCCAACGGCCCAAGCTCTTGACGACGCCGCGTGCGATTACTGTTGTGCATCCGACATCATGTCTTATACCACGCGTGATATGTGTAACGAGTTTGTGACCAGACGACCAATTGGAACTGCAACTAACTTTGAAAATGGAGCAAACGGTAGGTACTCTGGAGCACTTATTCACTATCAAGTTAAAGTTGTTTGGTACGACTCTGGCCAGAATCCTGGAACACTACCTCTAAAACTTATCATGTTTAGTATGCCTCAGCAAGAATATCCCATGCTGTATAGGAATTGACATCTGGTATATATCAAATTATATCAAGCATATTTGAGCAACAATGAACTAATGCTTTTCTTCAATTTGAATTCGGTATAAGTGTATTGTTCTTATGTCGACTTAAACTTATTGTGCTACACTTTCGTATATAACACCATAGCCTTTTAAAATGAAATAAATTTCTTTTTAACTTAGAAATCAACATTGTTATCAGATCATTAAGTAACATTCTGTAAAATACAGAACAACCAATATTAACTAACGCAGAGAGCTGGTAGTTATATAACTACCTAATGGCCAATAGCTTTTACGTGAAATTGTCGACTGCTATATAGTTATATGATATTTTCATTGTATTTGTTTCTTTCCTTAGCTGCCCTTCGTGGAGACCCTCATTTTTCGACTTTGGATGGTGTTCCTTTTACGTTCAATGGTAGAGGTGACTTCATTATGCTCAACTCCACAACGTTTAAATTCATAGCAAGGTTAGATGCTTATGTTAAGGATGGAGTTGAACAAGTTGCCACCATTTTGAGAGCACTCATTGCTAAGCAAGTAAATCCAGCTAGTGATACGGTGGAGTTTCGCCTGAATGATACCACGGCTGCCTTAGGTAAGTTTATACGTACACATGTACGATATGTAACGGACACACAACATACTGGGTCAAGGAACTACATCCGGATATGGATAAAAAGACAAAAGATACAAATTATCATTAAGAAAAATTGACTTAAACACGTCAAACAACGCCAGTGCATTGAACCAAAACTGTCAGATACGTGAATGTTGTAGGTACTTGATAGGTAAAATGACACGTGATCTATAAATCAAGTTTAAATTTACATATAGGCTGATAGTAACTATGAAGACATATTTTAACCTGTTTTTTTTTCGATTTTAAGTTTGGATTTTTCTTTTCTGTAATGTTTTATTTTTCCAAAAGTTTCATTACATATGAATATACATAGACGGAACATTCACACATCCTCACACATACACACATGGACATGGGTTAGGTTTAATCACAATCATCATCATCATCATCATCATTATCATCATCATTGAGTTCGGATTTTAGTTGTGTTGACACTTCTGTACTCTCTTGTTCTTATATAGGTGTGATAGCTTTAGAGAGGTTGTCTGTAGGACAAGTCCTATTGTAAATAAACACCAGTAGAAGTTATCTAGACAAACAGTCTTTAAGCAAAATAAAATGGACGCATTTAAATGTTGCTAAGAGATAGTAAAACCGGAGATAGTGGTACAAATAATTTTGTATCATGAGGACAAAAAGTGTAAGCCTGTTTTTTCAGCCCTCTATTTTATATTTATTAGTATGCACTTTGTGTCAGGTATTTAACAATTAGTTGGGGTATACCTGTTGTAATTTCCATCATGTAACCTTTGCGTTGACATATTTTAATCCAAGCATGACCACACGTGAACTGCTTTGCTTTATAAACCCATACCACGAGAAACATTAGCATTTATAAAGTTTTTGATTTTTTTTACAGAAATCAGTCGCAATAGTGTGGTAACGGAAGTGACGTCTACGAGCTTCTGGACGGAAGTAACTATAACCTTGACAACAACCTTGGATTCCGCAAACAACACTCTAACGACGTATTACATGACCTTTAGTTCTGGGGCGGTGATCGGAGCGAGTGTCAGTAATGGACTGATCCAGCTCTCTGTTAATGCCCCCTCGACACTGAAAGGCACTTTCGAAGGTCAGTTCGAATCATTTAGAAATGCACTTTATCGTTATTTGCTACAACCACGAGCGGCGTAGTAAATATTTGTTCTCGGTGTATACATTTAGCCAACATGTGCTGTCCAAATTCCACACTCTGAGATTTTATCCTCCCAATTTTTGATTTTTTTGATTTTTTTTTGTTGCGGGGGAGAGGGGGAGGGTTGCTACTTGCTAAGAGATATCAGATATCAACATCTCTTTTTTTCTGATGATACTGCTTTTGTCTTATTAGGGCAGTAAAGTTCATATTTTACCTTATTATAAATACATATTGTCATTGTTTTTTCCCGAATGAATCGTTCATGATTTGAACAAACTTGTAAAAATGTCGTTGTATTCCTTCTCTTTTATTTGAACTTGCTTTCAATGTCACACTCTCAAACAGTACAATGAAAAAATTCTGTCTTAATGAGACATGAAATGTTATCAATGTCCTATCAATCTTGCCCTTCATTCGCAAATGAAATGAAACCATCACACAGTTGACGATTTAAGTAAATTACCCTATAGAAGTAGTTGTTTTACTTGATCCAGAAGTACTTATTCTTAATCGTATTATCGTACTTACCTAGAAAATACAAATGAAACTTAAAGAAACTCTCCTTTGTACAACATGACAAATATCATGTATAATTTATATTATGTACACGGACCATAGTTAGCTTTCAAGTTTGAGTTGATATACCATATGACCATATTTACCACACATCTAAGAAAGAACATAGCCACCTTAATCTGAATTAACCAAACAAACACTTAACTAATGGATCAAATCATTGTTGCATAATGGCCTCATTATATCAATTAGTAATGTTGAAGGCTCATTCCCAAACAGTGTGAATTGGAGATATTATGATACACGTTGTAAAAACAACAATGTCTGATCTAAGAGATCAAAACAGACGTAGATTGCCCAACAAATGCGTTTAAAAATAACAATGAAACATTACAGACATTAACGACAATTGTATTGCTTTGAAGTAACGAGAACATTTTATTTCAGTCTTTGAATTGCTGCAGTTTGTCCTGTAAACTAGTGAGATATCCTGTAGCTATCTACATGTGTGGTTGGTTCGCTGCATGTTTCAGGTAAACTTCATTGTTTGATCTTGCATGTTTCAGGTGTGTTGGGCAATTTCAATGATAACCAAGAAGACGATTTCGCAGACCCGGCCGGAAACGTTTTATCCGGAGGCTCTTCCGCTACCGAAGAGCAGATCTACGATACCTTGATTCATTGTAAGTTATGTTTTTAAATGTGTTAATATATATACATTTTAAACATAAAAAAACCTTAAAATTCTCAATAAACGTCTTACTAAGACACAGAGAAAGAATTTGTACTACCGCACACCTTCTGTTTGCATGCAAATTACATGGACGCTCCATCATCATGTTGTTTTCCTGAGGATGGCATTTAATATGGTCACTTTCAACAGTGGACGCTGATCACGAAATAACCTGGTAGACTTAAATAAAAAAAAATGTTTTGTTGAATAAAAGGTATTTTCAAGACACTTTGTGTTTGAAATAAGTATAGAATCATGCAGATCATTAGCTTTTTGCGCTGTATTTAGGGTTGTGGCTTCAACGAAAGTATAAGTACACACGAGGTGTATATATGTTTACCGCGTTCACACTTAGCGGTGGGCCAAGAGATTTAAATTAAAATCTAATAATAGGGAGAACTCTCGAACCTGTCATTGTGTACCATATATTTATATATGATGCCCTCTTTACACAGGGTCTACTGCGAACGTGAACTGGACGCTATTCACCGACGCCAACGGAAATCCCGAATTCATTAACGTCAACTCTTCCATACGCCCTATGTTCTTTGTATCAAACCTGACGGTCATGTTTCCTAATGATACTGAACGAAGTCTCGCAATCAGCACGTGCTATGGTCAAGGGTCTGAAGACCCCGATCCAACGCAGCGTAAAGAATGTTACTTTGACTTCAAAGTAACAGGAGATTCAAGTCTAGCAAAGGCTACTTCTGCAGCTAAAGCCGAAACTGAAAGCAATCGAGCAAACCTTGGTTTGTATATTTCATTATTGTCTTGTTTTGGAGAGAGTTTTTTTTGCAATTTCACTTTTTTTTCATTAGTAAACCTGGAAAACGATTAAATAGAAAAAGAAAAAGAAAAAGTCAGAACTTCATTTATTTGTTTTATTCTCTAACTTAGATTATTTAACCCATATAATCAATAGAGTTCAGCGAGCAGTCAACGGAACCAGATAGTAGTGATACTACATGTACTGGGTACGACGCTGTTTGACCTCCAAATGTTATGTGGCTTTAATTAACCAATCAGTGTAAAACTGTACTAAAGATTTCTGTTTGTATGCACCCTAGATATTGTACATGATAACAGATCAATTAGGCGGTGAAGGTGGCATCGGCTGAACACAGAGCATATTGATTACGGGTAACAATCGTGGGTCAATTGTTTTAGCTGAACTATCCTTGTATGTTTTACTAGTGGGTAATTTGAATTAGTTTTGAACATATCACACAAAACCATGAACAATCATGAAGCACCTGAAGTGGACAAAGTTTTTACAGATCATATCCTGCGTTGCTTTGCGCCACTTAAGGGTTTAGAATGAAATGGATTATTAACCCAGGAATAAAGCAATTGACTTTCAAATGGCCGTTGTTTGACGTTTTAATCAGAGAAGTCCTGAATTTTTAACTTCATTTTTTTTTATTTTGTTTAGAAAACTTTAGAAATTACTAAAGATTTCTGTTTGTATGCACCCTAGATATTGTACATGATAACAGATCAATTAGGCGGTGAAGGTGGCATCGGCTGAACACAGAGCATATTGATTACGGGTAACAATCGTGGGTCAATTGTTTTAGCTGAACTATCCTTGTATGTTTTACTAGTGGGTAATTTGAATTAGTTTTGAACATATCACACAAAACCATGAACAATCATGAAGCACCTGAAGTGGACAAAGTTTTTACAGATCATATCCTGCGTTGCTTTGCGCCACTTAAGGGTTTAGAATGAAATGGATTATTAACCCAGGAATAAAGCAATTGACTTTCAAATGGCCGTTGTTTGACGTTTTAATCAGAGAAGTCCTGAATTTTTAACTTCAATTTTTTTTATTTTGTTTAGAAAACTTCCCTCCAGTCGCATCTATGGAAAATGTCACGCTGCACGTGACGTACAACACTAATTACTCAAGTTTGTACACCTTGATGGCTACGGACGCAAATAACGATTCTATAAGCTTCGCCATTGATCCATCAAAGACCTCCAGTGGAGTCGCCATTGACAACACGACCGGTGTCATCTCCTGGTACAACATACCGGATACGAGTCTCAGCATCACCGTCATCATTTCAGATGGAAAGACATCGTCAGTCTGGACCCCGACTATATATCTGTGCAAATGCGTTGGGGTTTGTAGCTATTATGTTACTGAATGATAACACTCGTACATATAAAAAAGGAATAATAATTGTATTTGTATCTTTGGAATATTAACCTAAAGAATACATGAAACTATGATTTCTAGCAAAACAAATGGAAAAATCACCAGGACCATAACATAAGATAACTCATAATCATTAAGGATAGATGGATAAGGACGACAAATCAATACCGCCAATAAAAGGAACACATATAGAGAAAATGGGTAGGAAATTACATTGCTAAGTCATGAAATGTTTCAAAAACAGCATTGGACATTGAATCAGAACTCATATATTTGTAACATAGTAGTAATAGATTGGTTCTTCAATGACAATATGTGTATTTTCAGACCGGCACAACTTGTGACTTTGCGAATGGCGGTCCTGGACTTTTTGAGATCGTCCCATGTATTTGTGGACCAGGACTAGAGGGGACTTTCTGTGAAACAGACATAGATGGATGCGCTGGCCAGACTTGTTTCCATGGTGTCATATGTACAGATATAGTTGCGGCTGAGGTGGCTGCGGCTGGTGCGGAGGCGACATGTGGGTCATGTCCTTTCGGTTTGACAGGGGATGGCAAAACCTGTACAGGTACATGGCTTTGTGTTAATACATGTACTGGTGACACAGTAGGTAGAGCAGAGACCTCTTCTCCTACAAGTTCCATTTACAAATGAAATGCATCTAAATGATGCTATTAAATAACGGTGCAGATAAGTTTCCTGATAAATATCATTTCAAAGTTTCAGATTAATTATTATACTTACTTGACTATAAAAATTCAATAGAGTGGTTTTTGTTTTCCTTTTCTCTATTAAAAAGTTTTTAATATTCTACACTGCTTTGAAAACAATACTCATTTTGAAAAATTATGCCTGATGCTTAACCGGTTAAAATTGTTATACTAAGGCCATGATGCGTTTTCATCCTTTCTGAGCTAATTCTGCGACTTGTATGAGAAAGTTACTAACGCTTACTAGTATAAAATTATGAAATTAAAACCTTTGGAAGCCTAGGGTTTTCTATTATTGAAGTTATTATATTTATCAAATAAACCAGAACAGATTCATCACTGAAAAGATACCATGATTGGTTCAATTTTGTAATAATCCATAGTTTTAGTTATTGTGGAATTCGACTAATTTGATGCACATACAGATACAAAATTCAAACGATGTTATAAACATGAATTCCTTCCCTCCTTGTCGTGATTTTAGCGCGAAAAAAAGAATGTCAAGTTGTTGGAAATTGTAAAAACATTAACTGAAAACTATCCTAACCCGTCATCACATAATCATACTTCAGCCGCAAAGGATCGACGAAAGTCTATTTTCGTCTTTGTTTAGATAGAGGCTGAAGGTTTTTTTCAGAACAAATGCAATGTGTTAAGTCGTTTTTAAATTTTATAGACGTAAACGAGTGCTTGACGACACCATGTGACCACCAATGTCAGGACCTGGTCGGTGGCTATTCATGCTCATGTAATGCTGGCTTCGACCTCCAGGCTGATCTCAGATCCTGTGTGGGTAAGTCAAGAAAATATATTGTTATTGTATAAATCATATTGTCAAAATAAAAGACATTCAAAGTAACCAATAATAGAAACTCGAGTTGAACACTAGTAAATGTATCATGCTCGACTTGCCATCTTATATATATTTTCTCTTACACGTGGTCAGCTTGAGTTATCACCTTTTAGTCTTATCAAAATAGATTTTGACAATAATATATTTTCAATGTGGCAGCTGTGGTAACTCTTAACTGCGTGGACAGTATACGTTTACTTGGGTAATATAATTAAATGTTCTGTGATTTTGGTATTACAGATTCTGACGAGTGTCTTAAGGGTACGGATCTGTGTAATACGGCAAACACCCAATGTAGGAACACCAATGGCACATACGTCTGTGACTGTTTGTCTGGTTACTCCAACAAGTCCTTCCTGGAATGTCAGGGTAAGTACGTCACCACTAAACGACATTCACAGTGACACAACGACATCAAAACGACATCTACAGCACCACAATGACATCAGAATGACATTCACAGCAATACATCGACATCCACAGTGACACAACGATATCAAAACGACATCCACAGCACGACAACGACATCAAAACGACATCCACAGCGACACAACGACTTCAAAACGACATCCACAGCACCACAACGACATCAAAACGACATCCACAGCACCACAACGGCATCAAAACGACATCCACAGTAACACAACGACATCAAAACGATATCCACAGCGACACAACGACATCCACAGCGCCACAACGGCACCAAAACGACATCCACAACATCACACCATTCACAGCGCCACAACGACATTTAAACACCCTGAATTCAATGAGATTCATTTCATATTTAAAAAAAAAGTTAAATAAATAAAAGAAAAGTGTTAAATGACTTTTGTTCCGTTCACTCATCAACCCTTGTATCTTCATTAAAAGGATATGCAATTGTTTCACAAAGATTTGTATATTTACTGATATGTGTCAAATTGTTGTTTTTAATAGTTGATATTTATTTGAAGATATTTTTTAAATGATATGATATACATTTACAGATATCAACGAGTGTATCACGGGGGCGTTTACCTGTCCGAACAACTCACGTTGTTCCAACACAGTCGGGGGCTACACCTGCGACTGTAACTTTGGTTACGAAAGGGACGAACAATTGAACACGTGCATCGGTGAGTAATATAAGGGGGCTGATATTGAATCGTATTGAAAATATAATTTTATCAAAATGCCATGTGGAAGCTGTGCATATTTCTCTTTGTTATGATCAGCGAGACGATTAATCTTAACCGTATACGTTTTTGTACAAGTGCACGCTTTATTGTTCATTTATTTCGTGTGATATCGAATTATTGTACATAAGTTTTATACATTGCGGACGAATTTCCCCATATATCACTTTTTACCATCGATTTAGTGATGGTTTTCTCGTTCTAAACTTACAACATTATCAACGGCGTCATGCGTGGTAATATGGTATCATTTTTTAAAGTACTTATCACTGAGATATTTTACTTATTTGTAGAAATCAACGAATGCCTTCAGAAAAATACCTGTGACCAGAAGTGCGTGGATGGCGTGGGTATATATAC
>JAULCA010062877.1:0-17268 GCA_032360845.1 Crassadoma gigantea
CGAACTAGAGCCTTGCACAATAAACTGAACATTTTGTTATCCATATATAGAAAGGATCTCCTCATAAGTCCAGCTATATGATTTGCTTTGTTCACTTGTAACTTGATATGTTTCTGGAAGGATAAGTTTCTGACTATTGTTACTCCAAAGTCCTTCTCTCTTTTTACAATTTTTAGTGTTGTTATCCCTCCATCATATGTAAACATCTTATGAGTGTTTTCTTCAAATAGTTTACCACTCCCATGAACTTGCAGTACCTTATACTTAACAGGATGAAAGTTTAGTTGCTTCTTGTTTTTCTCCATTGATATAGGTTGTCTAAGTCATCTTTCAAAACCTTACAATCATTAGTATGAGACATTTCCCTATATACCTTAGTGTCATTAACAAACAGGTAAACTTGTGAAGTCACACATTCCAGTAGATCAATTATGAACAATACAAACAGGACGGGTCCAAGTACAGTTCCCTGTTGTATGCCACTAATACTTTTATGCCACCTTGAATGACGGCTATTCACTCGAACACACTGCTTTCTAAGTACTCTCTGTATCTATTCTCACTACGATTCTCAATATATCATTCACACAGTCTCTGTTTTCTTCTGATGCTCTTAAGAATTTCCTTTCTCAATGGAATTAAACCCCTTGAATTTTTTGGCTTACTTTTTGGAAAATATTTATCTTTCGTCGAGTCCAGTGTTTCCATCAACATATCTATTATTCCTTCTGCATCAAAATCTTCAAATTTTTTTTTCAATGCTTGCTAATCCCCTTTCTTGAAATTTGATTTTTCCTCGTGTGTATTTTCATATTTGGAGTTACAAATGTACTCAAATTTAGCATCAGATTTGTCACTAGATCCTATTGGGTTTAATTATTCAATACTGCCAACTTTATCCATCTCGTTTGTTAGGATCAGGTCCAGAAGCGATGAGTCTTGACCTGACCTATGCCTTGTGTTCTGTTCCTCTGCTTAATATAACCAACAGATATCTGGGAAATTGAAATCACCAGTTATTACAATGTGGGAATAATTTCGATCACATACTTTGTTTAAAAGGTTATTCAGCTCACATTCAGGTTGTGCACATTTGATGATGGACTCTTATAAAAACATCCAAACACTAGTGAGTCATTTCCTCTAAGTTTAATTACTTGACACATATATTATAATCTCCCATCTGGCATTTCCTGGTAAGGTATTTGGAAACATACCATAGCCTGATAACTCAATTTCAGCTTTTGTAATTGGGTATCTCAGATTTTTTGGTAATACTTATGTAATTGCTATGATATCGGGTGCAATATCAATTTTGGAAAAAAAATGAAAACATTTGTTAGCGAGATATGTTTACAGAGAAACGTAAAAGTGTTGCAATTAGCTTGTTTTTTGAAGTATCGGAGATAGTTACTTTTCTCTTAGTGATTAGGTTACCGGCATACTCGAGCAGTATTTACCCACACACGAAATTATAAGACGTTGCTACAACACAATGTAAACATCAAACAGGTACATTCCCAAATATACATATTGCGACATATAGAAAGGTACATAAATGTACTTAGCTGACTGGATCAGTTGGTGAGTGTACTGCCATACTCAAACCATTACAGATCCAGCCGTCTGAGGGGATTCACTATCAGTTCACTCGCACATACCACTGAACAGTCATTGTTCATTCCCTGGTTAGTAGTTAAAGTTTAAATATTACATTTTAGTCATATTTTTCGTCGAGTTAGTCGTTTTTTATGATTTGTGATGTCTTCTCATTATTATAACTCATACAAAGATCTCGAGTATTCTGCTTTATATGTTTTTTTACGTGGCTACATTTGTTAGCTAGATTTGTTCACAGGGACACGCACATTTATTACAATTTGCTTGTAATTATTGAAGAATCGGCGATAGTTACTTTTCTCATGATTATGAGGTTACCGTCATACTCGAGCGAACACATCGCACATTGGACATTCCAATATGGTTGCAACACCAAACTGTATATCAAATTCAATAACACATTCTGTTAGCATTAAACAATCCTTGTCACAAAATAATAATCCTCCAACATTCTCAAACATAAATGAGGTACATGCACACTACATTTCAGACAAAACATTAAATACTTGATGAAAGAACTCACTTTTTATGTGTCCATTTTCTAAGCCAAATTAAAATGACAATTCAGGAAAATAACACTTAAACTTGTAAATATCATAAGGTTGAATGTCCATGGAGATGCATTTGTCAAAAAAAAGTGTAAAAATACTTCAAATCTCGAGAATGATGACATCTTTTTTTATTGGATATTTTACAATATTTCATCAAGTTAATAGTGTACGGGTAAAAACTCACTTGTTTCGCATGTTTTTTTCCAACTAAGGTCAGTCTTGTTAGTTTTCTGTTCAGTTAATTCAGGGGAAATATATGCCATTATTCTGGTGATTTAACATATTTTCTTACAATTTTCTCGACAAATGCATCTCCATGGACATCGCACTGTCTTAAGGACATTCCAAGAATTTATCGAACCATGAAAATCCACCAAATGCATTGTTTCACGATAAGATCAAACAATTCAATTGTAACAAGGCATCAGATCCCTGTAATCTTTCATATTCTGTCGTCCGTTTCAGAGTCGTCGAATCAGCTCAGATCATTTGCATTACACCCTCTGTAACCCAAGCGGCCAGATTAATTCGCATCTTCATAGCGTTATTCGTACCTGAAACTATTCCTGGGCTCTTCCCGTCGATGTCTGCTTTCGCTTTCTATTTAACGTTTTCATGGATTTAATTTTCATATTAAAGCGGTAGCTAGCTTCCTGCTAATCAATTCACATCTGGTAACATGAACAGGTGTTATAGATACGTCAGACGGTAAACATTCGCTCCTATACATGCTCCAACCTGCTGAGTCTGTCTATTTTTGTTGGCTTTTCGTTTTAGAGCAATCGGATTTCTGCAACAAGCATCCCTTATACCAGCCCACTTCCTGCAATATTAAAGAGTAAGTACATACGTTTATACTATTGATAGTAAATATATGTTAACGTTGTGTTTTAAATATTTAACTGAGACATTATGCAATGTAGTGGGTACAATGTATCTATAAATTTCTGCCATCGAGGAATGTCAACATGTCGTTCTGTCTGTCTAACAAAGACAGGAGGTCAGAACAGACCATTTACCCGTGTACACACACTATTCCGGATGGGATCGTTTTAGACCGTTGACCAACAGACTTAGGCATGCGATAAGTTAACGTCTAGTTCAGAATCAAATAGAAACGTCTTGTGTTTCTAATGTACAACTCCACAATATTTATATTCAAATTATCGTCGCTTGTTTGGAAACCATAAAGCCAGGGCTATCATTTAGATGAGAGGTAAGCAGCTCTTAGTTAAAATAAGAGGCAGACTTTCTTTACCGACACAATTCTATATTAAACTGTTATTATACTTGAAATCAGTATAGCATAGGGGCAATCGATCCAATGCTAATGATATAGGGTGGAATTAAGTCAGACACATGGAATTGACGTTTGTTGTTTAAAATCTTTTAATGATATTTGATGCAATTGCCTTATTTTACAGAGTGCAAGTTTATAACTATAGAATATCATTGTTAGTTCAAACTTTTACGAAAGAGTTCGGGGTCTTTTTTAACAACGAAGAAGAATGGGTATATTGTTCTTGGTTACTTCAATCCACATTAATTCCTGATCATTGGAATCAAGATCAACTCTACGTAACTAAATATGTTATATATATTCATCTTATTGTCGATTAAGACCTCACTCACGAAATTGTTAGTCCGGTCCTTTCTAAAAACATTTCCAAAATTCCAGTGATAACAGATTGATCCAGAGAAACACTAGAGACTAGATTTCGAAGTTATATGACATTTGTTAATTTCACTTTACCAGGGTTCATCGCTATTCAAATATACATGTTTACACGAAGGAGGCAAATCCTTGTAGAGGAAAAGTAATGAATGACACTGATAGTCAGAATGTAGATATTTGGCAGAGATAAATATTTAAATTTGATTATATTGTTGACAAGTCTGGCTGTTCTCATTCTGAATACAGACAAAACAAGAAATAGGAAACGATTTCTTGCGACCTGTATACCTGACATTCAATAATCAGAATTGTTTCTGTAGGGCGACTCGAATGTTTGACGGACTTGTTCCTACCTGTAAAGAGTAGGAGCAATCTACCGGTATTTAACATAACCCATTCACGATCACAGGCCTGCTGAGGTCAGATATACTGGTAAGGTAGAAACACATTCAAATAAATAATTCCACGAAAGATGTAAATTAAGACATGACACAATGCAGTCGTCCAGATTAATTTATAATTATAGATTATTTATATATAAAAAATCATAATACTTGGTGTTTGCTTAACGGTTACGGAATAATACATTTGTGTAATTAAACATATACATGTATATATAATATGAATAAAAATAGCAAACGAGTTATCTTCGAAATTCCAACTGTCTTGTACGCATATTGAAAATCCTAATGAGTCCTATGTGACATTCTTACTTTTGGAGATATTTTACATTTTATCAGGACGTCTGCTCCTGACGTCATTAGTCACTCCCGTAAACTACAAAATGGCGTCGCTCAGGTGAGAACTTTTTGACCGATTGATAACTAAGGACTTAACTGACGAAATACAACAACTGCCGGTAAAAAAGAGCTGTTTTTTTATAAATAAATAACCTATTTATAATTATGTTTGAGGTGTTTATTGTGTTATGACAAATTTTGCTGTCAGCACCTCAAAATTAAGCGAAACAATCCCACTTTTTATTTAATAATGCGCACCGGTCTAGGACCAGGCATCTATCTGTTACAATGTGACAAATATGGTGTCCGGACTAGAGGATACACGGGGTAATCTTCAGTAACGACATGGCCTACAGGTAACTTCTTTGAAAAAAAAATGTTAATGTGACTGTAGACTGTCCACTTTATGCATGCATTTTAGATTGTTTTTGTATTTGTTGAATACACTTCAGATATGTTTTCAGACCATTTGCTCTGATTCGTAATAGGTACTAAACAGAACTAAATGTAGGCTGTAACACTTACTGACAGTTTCATTCACAAGTACTAGTCTATCTGTACAACCTTTAATTTTATCGACAGGTTTCGCATGTTTACATAAATTTAGAACCACTGTACATGTTTCTTCCCAATATTTTCCCATAGCTTAGGATGCCATATTAATTCAACAGTCAAAATTAAACCTGTAAATCAATGTGATTTGTAAAATTACACCTTGTTGCAAGACTAAATCAAAACATATTTAAAACAAAGTGGTGCTTTCTGAAGAGATTTTTTTGATTAAACAGAATATTTTTATATTTTCATAATACAAATAATTTCAAATTCAAATAACATACAAACCGTATGTAGACACATTCATCAAATTGTTCGGATAAAACTTTTGATTAAATCTTGGAATAACGAAAAGATATTTGTCAATATGTCCGCCAAATAAATTACTTTTCAGCGACATTTAAAAAGTACACGATGATTTGGAAGTCAATACGTAAGAAAAGCAGAACCCATGCTGGTTCGTGAAAAGGATAGGCCTGCTGTTTCCCACTGCAAAACTTTCCCACAGTGTTTAGATAGTTGAGGATGCATTCAGAAGCCATAGGTGGATTTAATCTGATTTTTAAAGGTTCCCTTTCCTATGCACGTAGTAAGCCCTGAAAAAAATGCCGTCTGTTTCTGGTCTATCGCATCAAATAGAAAATTTTGCATATACTGTATAATAACTCACTTGAACATAGGAGAAGAAAACAATCGCGTGAAATTTTAGTAGTTAAGGTTTGATTAATATTTTGGCTACCTCTTAAATCTGTCTATTTGTCTAGTTAAATATAATTGAGAAAGAAAGGCAATAATAGAATGAACAAACAGGATTCGTAAGGTAAGTGGGTTATACTTGTAGCGTGTTATTACCGTCAACGTGTTTACACGCATGATTGAATTTCCAACAAAAATCCAGAATTATTGTCTCCAAGGTTGGGTTTTTAATTTGCCCACGCATGAATTTTATGCAAACTTTGCTATTTCAATATTCAGGTGAAATAACTTCAGACACCGATATCATTATTAAAATGTTTGTTAAGAAAAGACAGAAAGGGCATGTATTGGTGTTTGCCTTGATAATTAGGGGGAACCCTTATATTTGATGTCACAAGTACACACAATTAGGATTGATTTTTGTAGATGCTTCAAAATATGACTGTAGATACTCTAATTGTGCCATTAATATGTATTTTGTATTTTTTAAGTCAGTAATATAAACATGAAATGGCTTTCCATGACTACACTCCATTAAAAATATCGACCATAAGAATCACACTTGAACATTTAAAGTCTATTTTGAATAGGTTTTCTTAGATGTCTCATCTTCGTAAGTCTTTAAATTTAGTTTTAGGGTATTGTTTACATTAGTGAAAAAAATAATTTAAATTGAGAATCGGAAACATAGTCTACCAGCCTGTCTTATATACCTACCTCACTACTAACACAGACTGGCTGAAAAGTTGACCTAGAGTACATCCTTGGAGGCAGCCTCCTTTTGGTGCCATACTATATATACCCCAGTATATACAAGTCTACTGACCATTACATACAAGTCAACTGGCCATTATATATATAAGTCTACTGACCATTACAAACATGTCTACTGACAATTATCATCGCCGATCATTCACGAACCGCACATACAAAACACACAACGGACAATTACCTAACACACGGTGTAGAATACGCACCATGCAACAATCAAACAACAAGCACCGTACTCATATCAGACCAACAGACACACAGCGATAATAAAAATAAATCATGTAAACAATCCAAATTGACAGGGTGCCACATGTTCATGTTTTATTTTTTCCCATTTCGCATCATAAGTTATAATATGTATGTATGCAAATGCATTTCAACCTCTTTAAACCGCTTTACTTCGACAACTACACCTCGTCCCATACGGACTCTATCCAGTGACCTACTAGTATACGACGTGGCGCCATGATCTCATCATTCCGAAACGCCATTCGAGACGTTATGCCGGTTGTACCAAATTACTTCTACTATGGTGATACCAAAAGATGATATATTGCATACAAAATTAAGAAACTTTTTTAGTACCTTGAAAAGTGATCTGCTTCGTGTTTACCTTATTGATTACCAACGTTGTATATGTGTCTTCCCTATTGAAGACACACACCATTTCATTTTTACCCTGTAATAGATATATCGAACAAAGAAGTAAGCTTAGTCATGAACTGAATGAATATATGCCTCTAAATTTAAATCTACTTTTATTTGGAGATACATCTTTTTCGGAACAGGAAAATGCAGCGATACTCATGCATACTCAGCAATGCATTCATGACTCTAACAGGTTCTAGTAACCTTCCCCCTCCCTGTCCTCTCACTCAGTTCAACCATATATCCACTCTCTCTATGTAGAAGTGTTTTGGAAATTATAAAAAAGATTGATTGTAACAAATAAATATAATTGTATGTAAAGTTTGTCTTTCTCTGTGGAGACGCACTAGTAGAAACGAAAATACGAGAAAGCAAGGAATGAACAGGAGGAATGTGATGAACATTTGAATAGCAGAGAGTTGTGGACAGCGAATTGAATATTACTAGTTAACTTGCGGACTATTAGTCCATCCCCACAGCCAAATCCAAAATTCTGCTGACTTTGAATCAATTCTCGTTTTGAGTTTATCGATCTCCCTTTTGGTGTCTTTGTGATCTATTCAGCATTGTTTGATAAGGCAAATGACAATGGTATTTGCTTTTGAGTTCTGAAGTCTACGTTACATGTGTGATGGTTTACTGCATCGGCAGCATGTAAATCGCTGATGGTTTCCAGTCCTCCACGAATTTGGCTGCCCAATAATCTTCATGTTCATTGCAGCATAAAAAATAAAAAGGCAATAGTCACTGTGTGTTAACGACACCGGATATTGCTACTAGACAGACGGTGATCACACAAAGTGAACGGCAGTTGAAGATGAGTTTCTCTTTCTATATTTTCATTATTTCAGAGGCTGTCATGTGCTTAAGGCAAACACGTCGTCTGGTATCGACGGAAATCAACGAGTGATAAGTATAACGTGTCTGAATTAACATTATTCCCTTCGCATGTTTTACTGCTTACACCTAAATAAAGATTAAGCTAAATTACACACATTCATTATGTCAGTAAAAGCATTGTATCATATGAAATATCGTTAAAAAAATTTCGAACTATATGGCAACTTGAAGTTTGTTTTTAGATAACTGTACGGCATCATGCAAATTGCAAGTCGCCGTACACTGCTACAAATAATGTCAGCATTTTTCTCATAATTTACGAGTTCGAAATTATGATAAATGTATGCAATGCATTTTAACATTTATAAAACTAAGTAGGGAATTTTTTTCCCAAAACATCACTTGAAATATTAATTAAGACACGTGATAAGTATCACTCATAAGTTTTTCGTCGATACCTGGCGACGTGTTTGCAAGTCTAGAATAAATATTGACCCGTATAGAAACATTCTCTGTAGTTTAAGCCATTGCTGAAATTGTGAGGAACTGATCCAATAAGACCAAAGAACACACAAGCCTCTGAAGTAAGGAAAATTTAGAACAAAAACATTTCCTTTAATCACCGCCTTCTTAGTACCAATATCCGGTGTCATTAACACACGGTGATAGTCTTGAAATGTAAATAGTTGCCTTGAATCTAGCGGTTACCTCCCTTTCTATTTTGTTCACCATGGGACTGATTTTAAAAGGCAAAATAAACCATGTTCCACAAAAAATAGTTCTAGACATTTTCTAAGGAGGTATTTGATAACAGCGGTGTATTCAACTTTGACGAAAACGTTGACAATGTCTACCCCTGTTATGACTACGTGCACGTGACTCAATTACATTTCTGTAATTTAACCTTGACTCTGGCTTATACACAAACGTAGTGTCATGTACGATGCGTATCGATAAAGTGTCTGGGCCGATTAAAATTAAAATCCATTGTCTTCGTATCTGTTTTCGCAACACAGTAACTGTTTTTTAACTCACATGTATGCATTCATTGTTTCTACATGCTGCCTATAGAATCACTTTACTAACACAAAACACATACGTGTAATTCAATATATTGTAGAACAAAGATCTCATCATCTGGCATATTACTTTATGTTATGAATATGATACTAATTTAGATTTATCAATTGTTCCCTTGGTGCAATACATACAGGATCTTAAATGAGTTTTCATTTTATATGACTTTTATGAAACAAGTCTTAGGCGTTTTTATTTTTGCGAGCTTGGCGAACAAAATATTAAAATTTCGAGGCGAGTTTCATAAAATCTCATAAAAATGAAAATAAATTAAAGACATTTTTTATCACATAACGCAAAAAAAATCGCATTTCAAAGATTTCAAAGACAAAATGAAAAGGGCTTATTCGCCAATCACAATTGCTGACGTCACGTCATTGTCCATATTATGACGTCACAATCGATTTCTGAATGGCACAGCCACTGAAAACGCTCCGGGGGTATATTACATGTACATTAGTGACATATATAAAACATATTACTGGGCAAATTCACTGTATAATACCTTTAACCTGTGCATAACAACAATTATGTACAATACGAGTGCCATATATATGCTGACGGTAGCATGTCAATGTTGTTTCTACAACTAAGGAAACAGGCGTCAACAATACCGCGGCCCTCTTTCAATCCAGCCACGCCGGTTCATTCCAACTCAGCAAACATGTTGTATTTTTGTTATATAAACGTTACCTGAGTTTACCTGGACAAAATTTGAGTATGGTCTGTTTCAGTATATAGGTTAAAATGAACCTTTGATTTCTATTAAGCCAACAATGACAGTTTACGATGAGAGTTAAAATTTTAAATGCTTTTTAAGATATTTTTAAAAATCAATATAAATCAAAAAGTGATGATAAGTGATATATATATATATACATGTATCATACTCATAAGAAAAAAAATGCAATCAATAAATATGTATAATGTATAATATTTTTTATCAGTTGATTTTTGTCAGTTTTATTCTTCACATCTTATACTAAAGTGTAATATAAAATACCAACGAATTTGTCAATGTGATTACAATTTTATGAGGCGACTGATTATTACAGATAAAGTTGTTTCAACAAATAAGGGTTACTTTGTTATCATAACAAATATAATAGCTTCAATAGTTAACACACAAACTTCAAAGATATTTGGTCAAAACAGTTGATAGGAGTATGTGTAAACAGTCATTATGTGTATAACCAGTTAATATACACATACTCGTATACACAATCATAATGAGTATGTGTATAACGAATTTACGCATACTCGTATAAACAATCAGTTATAATTCCCTCAAAATCAGTATAAGAATTGAACATTATACGCCATGCCGAACATTATTAGCGGAACCATTGGATATTTGAATTCTGAACATTTTTCCATTTTTTTCAATTTTCCGAAAAAAAAACCGTTATGGCAAATGCTCAGATTAGGGTGGATTATTTGGAGAATGTTAAAGGAGGATACTATTTGGTTCAAGATGCATTCAAATTCTCGGTAAAGACAAGACATAATGAAAGATGCTATTGGAGATGTGTAGACCATCAGTGTCAAACTACTGTGATAACACTGAATAACATCCCTGTGACATTTGGAATTGTACATGACCATCCTGGAGATATCATTGGTCTGGCTGCCTATGCTTTCCTCAACAACCTGAAAAAGCGATGTCATGAGGAGACATATCCCATCCCATCCATGTTTGATAAAGATCTTTGGAACCTGTGTAACAGAGGCTTTGATGATGATGTTTCAACAATGATAGAAAAGATTCCAACCTTCAGTAGTTGTAAATCATCGTTATATAGAAGTCCGGCAAAGCTTATTCCCAAGCTTCCAACAAGACAAGGAGATTTATACCTTCAAGGAGCCTGGTAGGATACAGCAGCAGGGTTACGTTTTCTTCTCTGTAATGATAAAAATGTGCAGGGTAAAAGGAACAAACGTGAACAGACACATGTTCGAATGTTTTACTCTCCTGAAAGATGAGATGGCATAGCGGAACTTGATCTTTGTTCCCAACTGCCTGCCTTTAGCCTTTGAAGTGGCTGCAAAGAACGATGTGAGCGCTGTATTTCCATCAGTGACAATCAGAGGATACTTTTTTCATTATACTTAGTGTATTTGGAACAAAAACTTAGGCATATGGTCTAGCCATCCGATATAGAGAGGACAACAACATTAAACAACTTGTTCACCGTGGAGCCGTTCTGCCTCTTGTTCCACTGGAGAAAGTAGAGGATGTCTGGTTTGAGGCATTAGTGGACAACGAGGATGTCAGTTAAGATGTGACCAACTTCACAGATTACGTGACGGCGACTTAGGTAGAACGTGATCGACAACACTGGAACCATTTTTGACCATGATTGAGCACGGACAACAAATGATGTGGAGGACTGGCACAGCAAGCTGAACCGGTTATGTCAGCGCCCACATCCCAACATTTACTCCATGGTGAAACTGTTGCAGGGAATTCAAGCCACCACTGACGCCAATATCACACCGTTTCAGGCTGGTGGTAGACCATGTGCCAATAAAAGGAAGTACACAACTCGAATCCAGACTCCAGGCAATCAAGGTCAGACTGCAGAACAACGCTATGGATGTGATGACATACACAGATGCATTTTCACGTCTGATTCATTTGGATTAGTTGTGTGAAAAGACTATAATACAACTATATGACTGTGTACATAACCTTGTGTTTACTTCTATCTGATTCATATACTGCAGAAGTAAGATACAATGGATAAAATGGAAAACACAGGTAACACAGGTAACCCGAGATTCAGTCACTTTCCAAAAACAGACTATAACCTTACCTGTAATTAGTAGCTTTTGTTCTATATTGTTCCTGCCCCTAATGTAATTTTTCTTTTTAATTGTTTTTTTTCAAAGATTTTACATTAACAGTTTGGACAAAAATATGACATATGCACATATATTTAAACACATACAAAACAAAAACAAACAACAAACAAAACATTGTTTTCTAGTAAGATATCCTAATCATTATCATCATCATCATTGATATCATCAATAGCAGGTACTGACATATACAAGATCAACACAGACAGACCCACAGACAGACAAACACACACACACACACACACACACACACACACACACACACAGACACACACACAGACAGAATGTTTGAGATGTCAGACTTTCCAAGTAAAGGCCCAGTTGATATCTGTTATATTTATGGTAATTCAGAGAATACTCATAGCAAAATGCAAGTGTTTGATAAAAAGGCAATTAACAATTAAGGACTGTATTAGGAGAAAGAAAAAAACAACAACAAAAAAACAAAAACAACAAAAAAACAAAAAAATATCAATGTTTATGCAAGTTCCACTACTTTTATCCATTTTCGCCATTCATTAGTAAACTTTTTGGGATATTGTTCCCCTTTACCATAAGCAATATATTTCTGAATATTGTAATATTCTTTAATCAAATTTACTAGAGCCATAACATTAAGTGAGCTGTGCAAACATCTAGAGTTTTGTATATAAAATGCTTAATAAAAAGAATAATTTCATTGTCATTTCTATTTTAAATTTCTGCTTGCTTGATACATCCAAAAATAATATTTTCTTTATTGAATGAAAAGGGAATGGCGAGTCATTTAAGAGTTTCAAAATTTGTCAAAAGGTTTTTGTCCTTCAGTGCACTCCCATAGAATGTGAATAATTGTCTCCCTTTCCATCAAACATAAAACACACAGAGGGTTATTTGTTAGTCCAATCTTAAATATATATGCATTTGATGTTTAAAGGAATGATTCATTCTAAATTGTCACCATTGTAACTTAGTGTTATTGGTTACCCTGAATGGAAAAGCATATATTTTTTTTAATGTTTCCTTATCATAATCAAAAACAGTTCCCCATATTTTTGTCCTGTTACTGTGATATTATTTTGAATAAGAACTTTATAGAACTCCTGTGATCCTTTTATATTTATAAATATAACTTCCAGATATAATGGTATGATTGTTGGCAACATTGTGATTCTTAAAGTAGTTCTTAATGCTCATTATCACTCCTTGATACTGAAGATAATTTGTTGTTGACACATAAATACCACAAAATTCATCATTGAAAGAGAAAAAGTAACAAGTTATGATATCTTTAACTAAATCATTCATTATTGCAATCCCCTTATTGAACCATTTTTTATAGAAAATGTCATTATTTCCAATAGTTATGTTTTTGTTATACCATATGGGTGTCTTAAATGAGAAGTGATCCTCTTTTCTATACATTTCAACTTTAGAATTGAGTCTATTCCATGCCTTAAAAACATCCTCTCAAAAAATATTTTTACATTTAGTCCCAATCTGATTTCAATACTCACTATCACAATCAGCTAAGACATTAAAGTTAACTTGTTTTTTTTAAATCATACGCCATTTACCCTCTGACAAAAATATCCTTCTGATTCAACTGATTTTTAAAGATTCAATAAAACTCAATATGCTTACCATTTTAAGTCCCCCATCAAAATAATTCTAAATAATTACCTCACGCTTAAATTTGCCATTTTTACCATTCCATAAGAAATTGAAAAGAATTGAGATAAGCTGCTTTATGAAACTCTGATCTGGATTTGATAAGGAGATAAAAAAAAATGATTCAGATGTAAAATAAATAAAGACTTGATTATGTTAATTCTCTCTATAGGAGTAAGCTTTCTTTTACTCCATCCCATGATTAAATATTTAGGTTTAACTAGTTTTTTTATCAAAAATAATTTTAGGAATTCTGTGTAAGTCCACATTAAATTCAATACCAAGAACTGTAAACTTGTCAACCCCCATTGAAAATTCATATCTGGAAGAAATACATTACTACTACACGTTTTGCTACCTATCCAAACAACTTGGGTTTTACCTGTATTTTAATGTTAAAATATGATATGTTTGCTGTGTGTTGTCTTCCCACGCCACGCCACGCCACGCCACGCCACCTCGCTTGCCACGCTACACACCAATTGCGTCCCCATGTTAGGCCTCCTGGGGTGCAGTGCATATACATACTCTATCGAAATGTACCATGTTATATGTACACTAGGCGGCCAGTGTTTCTCCGCTTACAGTGCTTACCATTGTTTACAGTTTATTACAGATTCTATACAATGTTAACATGGTCTGTCACGTTCTGTGGTCGGTTAAGACGAAGTCTATTAAGGGTCCCGACATAGTAATATCCATAAACACTGCTCACAACAATTCACTGCTATTAAAAAGGCTCCACCCTTTTGCAATTAACCAGCAGAATTCAATGAAAGTTTAACATAATGGTTATGTCACTATTTAGAGATGATTTAATAAAAATCTAAGCATTCCGATTATCTGGGGCTTTTTTTGTAAAAAATTATCGAAAAATTTACTTTCTGTCAAATTTAACACTTTTACAGTTTTTGAGTGTGTGGCATTGTTCAAAACGTTTACAACAATAACATAATGAAAAAAGCATTGTTAATCAATTCTACAACTATGTTATTTATCATAAAATATTAACAACACATTACATAAAGCATTTTATTTTGAAATTGTATGAATAAAACCTTCGTCATACAAGCTAAAAGCAAACAAAACACATAATTTTATACAAAATAATTGAATTTTTTTTTCTTTTTACAGTAATTTTCATCCTGATGAGAGTTGTCTTCCTTGAAAAAATTCAGAACTTTTTGCCGAGTGATATAATTTACACAATGACAATTTTTTTTACTCCAAAAAAGACGCAGATAAATTAAATTACTATATAAAATTGTCAATTTACTGTTCTTTTAAGGAACAAAATTACTCTCAATCATGTACACTTTAGACATCATTGCATTGCCCGCTTACGCATGGTATATATGTAACAGGGGCTATTGCATGGTATGCCGTTATCACGTGCACGAACATGCACTTGCATTTGATAGGGATCTTGATATTTAAAAAGAACACTATTGCATTTGTAAAATGATTTATTTGACAGAGCATAACTCGCTCGACAACAAAACTACTGTTAGCACGTGATATGTACAGGTGAGGTTGGTAAGCAAAACACATCAGTCTGCATTCCATGCATTCAATTTACTATTGTCAGACTAGGAAATTTCTGCATTCATTGATGCATACTACTTTTCAATTGAAGGATTTCCCTTTCTGTAACCATAGCTTACTTATGTTAAAATCATCAGGATATTCTGCATTTAATGATAGCTTACTACATTTTTTTTTAAGATTATTCCCGAAACCGGGCAATTAGATTACATAACGTAATTGGTTTTGAGGCTTATATCTTAGTACGTCATAAATATTTTTAAAAATTACTTTAAAATGATGTGTGATCATCAAATATTTTTGCTAATATGGTACAATCAACTGAAAACAACCCGTATTCAACAGAGGATCATCGACGATCAGCCGACTCATTGTTGCCCATTTTATTTTTCAAATCTTTCTTGGTTTTTTTTTATACACTGGACATATAAGATGACGATAGGAACTGTGTATCGGAACAGGAAGTTAAGCTGTCCATGTGCAACTTCAATGTTACTGTCTTATTCCACTGGGCTGGCAGGTATACTACCGAAACTATCAATAGATCCAAATAGGCAGCGATGATTGTTTCATGTGAACACCTGTAAAAACAAAAGTCGAGTGCCGACTCCAGGTTGTGATTGTAACTGTGTCGTGTGCAAGAGCTTAGTTCCGCTTGAGTGAACGCATGGGAGATCAATTGATAGCGTGGACACCTGTATGTGAGTTATCGCTTGGAGGCATGCCAATTACCTAATGTAAGTTCTTGTACAGCAGTACTCTTCAACGCAGTGGTTAATTCAGAAACCTGTCTGGGAGGGAGGCGGTATCCAAATTTCCTTGGGGGTTTCCGTGTGGGTAAAAATTGAGGAAAGAGGTGAAAAAACATGAGTTTTAAAGAATTCTCAGAGGGCGGGGGGGATTCCTGAAGCCCAAAATACCCCTCTTGATCCACTACTGCATTGCCGATATTTGTTGTTATAACACAAAACGTTTGTTTAACATTAAACACTTTTCAAAGCTTATAATTCGGTAAACCTTTTGTAGTACCGATACTTTCAATGTTACAACCAGCAAATTTGATATTTTAAAAATGTCGGCGTTTTTCGCCGATCTAATTGTCTGACACAAAATCGGCACTTCGAGTTATTCGATCATTTCAAGTATGTTTTTTCTCGTCGGGACCAAAATTTCACTTTGTATTATCGGAGTTTTTCTAGTTTTCCGAATTCGAGTTTTCCGAGTATTTATTACTAATATAAAGAGAAAATCTGTACGGGACCGGTAAAGTACTTCGTGTTAAGCGGGGTATTCGAGATTTCCGAGTTCGAGTTAGCGAAGTTCCACTGTATATTGAAAATGGGAATATATATAAGGTCAAAGAGGTTTTAGGTGAGTTAAAAGATCCCAGAGTTCATAGAATAGACCGATGTCTTTCAAAAAGTTATATATTGCCTTCGAGACCACGGAACTGAAAAGAGTTTTCAAATCCACGACTCGAATATGAATGAAATCGGAACATTCTGTTAAAAATGTTCCATTGTAAAGAGAGTATCGAAATAATGCATATATGCTTAAAAGTTATCATATTTAATGTCTTGCTTGTTCCACTCCTTAAAGAAACGAAGCAGCGACAATGATATATTATTGTAACAACCATGTTTATGTCAAAACAATAGCGCTCATTTCTATAGTGAGTTAGACCCCGATTCTTCGTGTCCGCAGTGCCGTTCTTGTTCGGAGGAGGACCCATGGAGAGATCGTTATTACTTCCTAAACGCCCTTACTCGACTCGGAAGACCAAGCCTTCTGACAAGGGTATGGGCAAGCGGAAGGCGACTGCTGGGCCGTCTAAGGACGTGCCCTCCAGTAGCCTAAGTACTGCTCCGATCGACTCCGTTACGGCGTTGTCTGTAGTTGAGCAGGGGGTGGTCCCTCCCTCCCAGCTTCAGTCTGGTTCTCGGGAGGGGCAGCCCGGCTCAGGGTTGGCACGCCCTGACGCCGAATTGACCGGGACCCCTCGTAAGCCTTTTCAGAGCTTGCCTTCGGGTAGAGGTGT
>JAULCA010063099.1:0-17261 GCA_032360845.1 Crassadoma gigantea
AACCCCCTCCTTCCCGACCCCCACCCCACCCCCTCCTTTCCTACCCCCTGTATGCTCTTGTCTGACACCCTTACACTGAAATTTCTACTAACCCCAATTCTGGTCTGTCAAGTCTGTCTTATGTGTATGTGTAGGCCATGTATACATACAGTTCTCCTATGCTTCGTCTATTGTTATCATATATATGTCTATAAAATTTGTGTTGTAATGCATTTTTTTTAAAATTTGAAACTTCCGGACTAGTACAAGCTATATAAAATTTTCTTACAGACTTGCATGACTTTGATTTGAGTTCTCAAGACTTACAAATGAACAGATCTTATCAAGTGTACCTCAAACAGAATGAAAATACATATCTGTACATAGCAACTTGTAGAACCAGTTTATCAAGCAACGATTTTTAGAAACTGACTCAGTGCTTTGTTGTTAATTGCAAGTCTTAAATGTTGTTGAAATATTTACAGGTGTTTAGCTCCCGTACATGTAACACACAAGGTGTATTCAGGTTACCTCAGGTAGACTCGCCCGACTTCCTGCCATTGTGTTTTAAATATTTCACTCTCGATACATTCACCATTGGATGTAGTAGCCATTTCATTTATAAATATTGTATGGTTTGGTTTGGTTTGGTTTGGTTTAGTATTGTTTAATGTCCTATCAACAGCTGTGGTCATTTATGCCGAATTTATAGTGCTACATTTATAAATAATGTAAAGAATTTGATTTCAACACTGTCTTATGGCCTATGGGGTACCATTTATTTTTTTACACAGCAAAAGTGATATCACCAAAATATCACCATCTGGAGTGTCTTAACTCATTGTAAAGCAAAATAGCACAAATTAATCATATTATCACCAACAAGCAGGGAAATAATTATAAATTTTGTAACTATATCACCATAAGGAATTTCATATTACCAATTCAAACTGATTTCTCATATATTACATACCTGGTACCTTTTATTTATATGATAACAACTTTAAAACAGGTTTTTCCATTTAACTCATACTTAAAATCAATCTTGTTAGCCCATCTAATGAGTGAAGAGGGGTTTGATGTGGGAGGGAGCCAGAGTACCTAGAGAAACCGACATGGTGTGACAAGTAACCCAATACCTTTTCACATCTGACAAATGATTTGATGCCAGGTTGTCTTGACAGAAGGCCAATGCACTATCCAACGTGCTACATGACCATACTAACTTTAATCAACCCTCTGATCGGCAACGGCTAATGTTTTGCTATATTTACCCTGACCCTCCCAAAGGAAAGGTAGTGGTGATAGTTTAGAGAGGGGGAAGAGGAGGGGGAGGGGTGATACCGATGGAAGAATAAAATAATATAAAATAGATATTTTGTTATAAGGCTTCATTTAAGTTGTTTATTTAAGCTAGGACAGGCAGACATCACGGCTTCCCATACAGGAAACACTTCACAATAATAATGACCTCCTACCCGATCTCTGCATACATTTCTGCTCCGAACACAAAACCAATACTTTTACAAGGGTAGCTGGTTACAGTTTTAACTTTACAAATGTCTCCATCTAAATATCATTTGTAAATATAAAGAGAAGACGAGAATCATCATTTGAAAGTCAGTGAGGTGGAAAAAACATCTGAAAAGATTCAGCGATGCATGGCCAAGAATCCTTACAACCTTGACCGACAAAGTACCACACATAATAATAGCTTGTCAAATTTCACCGGAGTTTTGCAAAAACTGTAAACATCCTGACATTAGCTCCTATAACTAATTTTGTCTTGATCTGAAAATGGATTCTAAATATAGTTACAAGTAGTTTTCCTTCTAGTGAGTCACATCTTACACTCCTTCATTTTTGTGGTTACTGACAACTATTGGTTATAAGATATGACTCCATCGGGAAGGGAGAAAGTCATTCAAAGGCTTACTTCCCAAAGCTATCCTACCCATTTTTAAAACTAGGTAGACTGGAAAAATCTGATCATCTTAATTCAAATCAAAACAGACAATCCTAGACTTAACACAGATTTCAATACTCTAATGATCTGTTTTGTCAATAGCTGGACTGACCTTCCACACACAGCTGTTTAACCCTTTCACCTCTGTAGACCATAAAGGACTCATCCAGATGAATGTATGGTAGAGTCTACAAAAGTTATGTAGGGGTAAAGGTCAACAGACTCTAGACTGATTCTTTTTGGCTCACCCCGAAAAAAACTTGGTCTCTTGGAATTTAAAGGAAATGTCTAATTTACAATATATGTTTTGACCATCCAGATTTCAGGCAAATTTCATTGATGTTTGAAATTGATAAATGTCAAAAATTAACTAAAAGCCCTACATATTACTCATATGAATCATTAACTTACAGTTCTCTAGCATATTCAGAAAGAGTCACAGATTTATTGGGTCAAAAAATCTTTTTGACTTTGAAAAGGTCAGTGTATGTGTGATCAGGTAAGTATCCTGAAGGTATTGCACCTAAATGGAATATGGACAGATTTGGATCAATTATAACGAAGAACAGAATCTGTTTCCTGCATTAAACAATATTTTACCAGCTAACAGTAAATGATCTAAGATTTTGGAAGAGGGCTCAAGGGCTTCTAATTTGAGCCACTGTGAAATTTCAGGGAAAACAACAGTTTTCATGAATACAATTGTAACAGTTTAACAATTAGAAGGGAGAGTTCAATGAAATAACACTTTGTATAATCATACTTTTTTAGGGACACTTTTTAACTTTCTATAAAATGAAAAGCATATTTGCCGATTCTCTCTATTCAGGAGGGAGACTAACAATTTTGGGCATTTTCAACTTGCAAATTTTGTAACCTTCTAATGATTTTATTGTGAACAACAGTTAAAAATATGATATTTAAACATGCTGATTTTTCCTCAAAGGAGTATACACACCTTTTTTGATAGATTTATTTTTTGAGCATGGAGAATCATTTTTAAAAGTTGGCAAGTAGGAAATTGTAATCGATAATTTAAAAAGAAAAAATGCTATCAAAATGCATACACCTATATACCTCAATGCCAACTAAAATAACACCCTAGTGATATAGATAAGTTCTGACCTATTAGCTCAGTGAACATTTAAATGAAATTGTTACCAAATGCTAGTTTAATTCGGCCATATCGAGTCCCTTGTATAAATATTTTCACAAACGATTTCACAGACTGGATATGGAGTTCAAATTTATTTATATATACAAATGTATTAACGAAGTGTATCGATATGTGTGTACCTCATGACTTTTCCCATATTAGTATAAGTATTGAAACAATTTTTGTATCCTCTTACGTTCCATTTTCTACGCTGCACGTTTGAATGGCAAAACAGTCTCCCTATGTACAATAGTGAAAAAAACATATGTTTTAAAAATCCCAGACAAAAGTTGATGAACGCGATCAAAAGACACTTACCGGCGTCGGACCCATTTCAGCATCGTGAGAAAAAAAGTTGTTGTCTGCCTGATTCTGGTACTGTGTAGTCAAAGTAACGTAAACCCTACACAATCACGTCGACATGTCGAAAGTCCAGCGAGCTATCCCTCTGCTATTTCCCCCATTCTGTGTCGTTGTATACTACTGTAGCCAACACAATCCAGTTAAATGTCCTTTTGAAACAGACTACCTGAGAAAAGGTACAGGGTACCCGGCTTTTGTATTCAATGGTATGTGACCTTCAAGAAATGACCCGTGACTGCGCATGGAGCCGTGTCATATAGCATCGCGCGCTGGCCTGGTGTTCCCAAACATAATTGGTCTAAAACGATACTTTGTGGAAGAAACATTGATTTACGTACAATTGTTGATACACCTATCGTCTGTACAATGTGATTACCTGTACCCTACCTGTGCGACGCGGCGCAACAAAAGAGGAAGACGAATTTAACCACCGGTAGTGACACATGCACAAACAACGTCAATACGGGTAGACAAACAAAGATAATTCTAGCGAAAATTGTTTTGTACTGTTGCATAATACACATGTAAAATAGGTATTTAGCTACCCAGCCACTAACATAACAGTGGGAGCTCTGTCGATCTCTGTACCGAGCCTCCTGTACACCCCACTATGAGATCTGCTTGTGGCCACAATTGCACGGCCAAACCGGGGATCCAACCCGAGATCCTCCAAATTTAAGACAGACGCTCAACCAATTGAGCTACCTAGTCGCCGACGAGTGACCCAGTCAAGTTTCGCTACATTCCTCCCTCTTTTTTCTAGGTCTTCACCCCCGAAAATACTACTATTTGTAACCAAGTTTGGGATATCCCCTTGCCAAGCAAGCGTGCACCAAATAAGAAAAAAAACGGCCTTAATGATGCTCAAACTCGGGCTACCTGGTCGCCGACGATCGACCAAGTCATGTTCCGTTACACAGCTATTGAACAGAATAGTAATAGCATACTGAAATATTTACCATCGAATGGCATTGCCACTGTATAACCCTACCAAATTCAGTTGGCATTCACATAGGCTGTGAATGCTATATACCGATTGTTGATGTCATCATTATGACGTCATAATTGTTACGCTGGTTACCACTGACCCTCCCTAGGTGTTGGATGTTCTATTCATTGAACAATCATAGACGATACATACATTATTTGAACTAAATGCGAATTAATAATAAATAAGTGTAATTGAATGTTTTATGAGATGTATGTATTGGACCGCTTATAGTTGGCATTTATAGGCATTATGAATGCCAACTGTACAAAGGCAAATCCAACATGAAGCGCTAGCGCGTTTCATTGAATTTACCTTTGTCCAATTGGCATTCATAGTCACTGCCAACGAATGCCAACTGAAAGCGGTCCAATACATACATCTCATAAAACATTCAATTACACTTATTTATTATTTATTCGCATTTAGTTCAAATAATGTATGTCGACGAACTACTTACCAAGCATTCTCCAACACTTAAGGATTTAACTGCTTTCAGATTGCATTCATAGATACTATGAATGCTTACTGAGCAAAGGCAAAATCGGTGAAGCACGCTATATGTCATTGTCTGATTGGAATTATTTAATAGCCTATAAATGCCAACTGAACGCACCCCTGCAGGTCGGGGATCGAAAAAAGAGGTAACTAATGTGGAAACCCCATGCAGAATTGGGAGTTTAATTTTGTGTCCTGTATTTTGGGACACAAAGCGACCAAAATAAATCTGCTGCACTTATTTAAATAGTTGGAATCTTTATATTTCTCTTTAACTCCAACTGCCTTGTATTTTTTCAGCGACTGAATAGTTTGGCAAAACCTCACTTTTGGCTTAAATATTGAGCGTTCGCCCAGGTAAGGAAGGAAATGGGGTTCTGTCCGAAAGCCGGGACATACCAAAGTCCTTACAAATGGTATTTCTTATTCCCTGCCTAATGTCAGCATTAAGGGGAATACCAGCAACTGGTTCACCCGTTGTCAGAAAATGTGACTGGGCAGAATACTGTGCTGGACGCCCTCGGTAAAGTATTTCAGTGAGAAAGCACTATAAAGTCAGCATTAGATTTGCGCTATCGGAACGAGGCAACGCCCCAACATACCCTGTCTCAAGCAAACACTCACGCATTCACGCATAGACAACACATAATGAGGCACGTCTGTAAATAACATTAGCTGTTAATAGAACGTTAAGCAAAATATAACCAAATCAAAGATATGTCACAGGAGAAAGAGAAATGCAACGACCAGAGTGGGGATCGAACCCGGTAACATCCGGTCCCCAGAGAGACGTTCCAACCGATTGAGCTACATGATCATCGACGATCGACCCCGTCTAGTTCCGCTACATTTCTCCCTCATTCCTTTAACTGATCTTCGCCCGCGAAGACACAATTATTTACAACTCAGGTTCTGATATCCCCTTCTTAAGCATTCACCTAGTGCTTGAAACAGGGGTTGGCGAGCTCGCCAATTTTGTGACAAAAGAAAGAGACGAAATACAACGGCCGGACTGAGGTTCGAAATCTGGACGGTACATTATTCTATCCTTTCTCAAAATGAAGCATTTGGTTCAAATTAGCCTATGTGTGGTATAGGATTTTTTCAACGAACAGAACAACAAAAATCTGTTCAGGGAGTGTAACAGATATCCAACGTAACAATTGTGTCGTCATAATGATTATAACATTTTCTAATTGTATCAGAACATAAAGTTCATATGAGGAGTTAATATCCCCTGTCACGATGTCTACAGATGACAGATCCACTTCAAAGTGCAACCACATTTAATGACACAACTTGGATAAGGTCTGAAGAATGTTCAAGACATGTAACTGTTCTGAACGTTAAGCAGGGAATAACAACTAGTCCTTACAAATGGTAGCTGTTATTCCTCGCTGAACGATCACATATTTAAAAGACGTACTAAATCAGTATTATTCATTTAAGATAAATTGTCATTGTTTATCCAACAACTGATTCACCCGTTGTCAGTATATTCTGACTGGGCAGAGTGCTGTGCTAGGTCCCTTCGGCATGGTATTTCAGTAAGACAGCACTTTAAAGTCTGCATCAGATCCGGACTATCACAAGGTAGTAAGTACACCAATTCACAAACACATACACACGTAGACAACAAACATTGTCGTAAATAGGTCGTAAAACAAATTAGAACCAACCCAAACCCAACCTTCATTCTGTGCCTGGGTACGTTTCAATCGTTTATGCATATTTTTACATCTTCCGACTAAAAAGTCTCCTCTCAGTCTATTACACAATTTACTGGTGCTGTGTTAGAGGTCTAACCCTACCTTTTATGAAAATAATTTCTTGGTGCAGTCTACGCTTTATGGCAGACAATTCATAGATAATGGATATAGAACCGAAGCGCCATGGTAACACATTGCTGAGGGTCTCCTGTAGTCTCAATGCCGGTGTCTTTCCTTGTTTGCAAAGGTATGGCTGAATGATTATCTAATCAGTCATTCTCCTGTGATGCCGCACATTTTCATTTTGTGTAAAAATAGCCTTTATGAACGATGAAAACCTTACAGAGTTATGGTTAAAAAGTTGGATTTGTTTTCATTTTTATCCATGGCAGTTGCCCAGTCTTCAAGAACTTCTGGGCGTTTTGTTATGCATGACTTTATGGAATTAATTTACTGCTGCTCACACGTAGGGCAATTTGATTAAGTGACTTGTTTGGAAGTGAAGTCAATGGGTTTTAGTTAGCTTGGCAGAGCCCTTTCTACGTATCTGACAGACATTTCATTTCTGTTTGAAAATCTACCTCCATGGTGAATTAATTACATATGATTTCCAATGGTTAAGCGGTCTGATTTTGTGGGGTTTTTTTAAATCTTGTGACGTACTTCGTTTGATCCTCCTAATTTATTTGGATAAACGTTCTTGATTGACTTTTCAAGATCTCCATTCCATGTCAGAGTTGACTGAAAAGTCCTCTTTTGAAAATTGGGAAAGTTGATTCCGTATATGAAATGAATGCGTCAACCAAATAATCGTTCATGAAAGCACATGGTGTCCTTATGAACGGATTACCTTATTTATTGGTTAGTCCTATAACGAAGAGGTTTTGGACTTTGTTTTGTCAAGAATTGGCTTTCATTTTTCTTTTCGCTTACTACACTATGTTTCTTGTCGTTTTGAAGACACTCACACACGCTTGAAGTACTACCTTTAATCATTCTTGAAGTATTTGAGCCGTTTTTTGGTGCTCAGTTCTGATAGCGTTTAATAATTCTCCATTGATGAACGATTAATTGTTGTTTTTGTTCTTGTTCTTCCCACTATCATACTCTCTTTGGAAGATTATTTAAATAAAAAGTAAAGTAATCCCAATATTCAGTTGCTTTTTTCGATTGAAGTGAAAAATGAATGCTTATTTCAAATAAACAAAGAGAATAAAAGATAGTCACTACAACTTATAAATCATGTGTATGTTAGTTCCCCTAGGTTTCCAACTCGCTGGCGAATATAAGATCCAGCACTGGAGGCATCAGGCGATTTCTTTGTCTAGTTGCTTGATTAGACGCTGTGCAGTTTTCCATTTACTGCATGCAGTTGAACTGGTTGGCAAGTTGTTTTTGATAAGATTGAAATCACTTAATATCCGCACTGTGTTAGCTTGAAGTCATTCAGTTTTCTGACAATTGTTTTATAAGGAGGTGCCTGATAAGTTCCCATGCTGATTGTGGTGCTGATATGAAAGTATTGCTAAGAATCTATAGAGCACATATAAGATCTTTACTGGATTATGGATCCATAGTTTATGGATCTTCAAGAAAGTCATATTTAAAATTGCTGCATTTACTTGGAAGCAAACGAACCATCCTTATATAATCGCCGAGAGCAATAATCGTTGCAATATGCAGTCCAATTAAAGCCAAACCATTCAAATCTAGCCTATTCACTTGTTTCCAATCCGAATTTCAAAACTCTATTTCAAAACAAACCAAACTGAATTCCAACTCTCTGGAAAATACCCAAAGTAATGTCGATACAATCAATCATTTACAACGATTGATATTCCTCCGTGGCTTGGTTTCACCGGAGGTTGATCTCTCACTTCATGAGACATCCAAATCTGACACCAAATCTTACTATTTTCGATCAAATTTCTCAAAACTGCAGTTAAAATATAAGTCGTTTTATACTGACGGTTCGAAATATGATCATAAAGTTGCCACGGCGATTGTAGTGAAAGATGCTACTGTTGGATGCCGGCTACCCAATGATGCGTCAATATCCTCCGCGTAAGCCCATGCTATTTATTTGGCTACAATAAATCAATATTATTTATCGCAATCAGTTATCTATTCTCATTTTCTATTTGTTCTACAGAGCATTTGCAACAAAAAATTGAAGAATATCTCATTTCGAAAAATCTTAACATTATTATATAATATTACCTCAAAATGTCATATTACGTTTTTCCTGGGTTCCCGGACATTTGGGGATACCAGATCATGAAAAGGCAGATCGTGCCGCGAAAGCAGCACCATTGCTTCCACCTAAACGTTTTAAATTTCATTTTAGTGATTTTAAACAACATTTTGAATATCACAGTGGCAAAATAATTGGAATTAATGCGTCGATAACAAATTACGTTCTATTAAATTGAAATCAGTGAATGGCATCTTAGCTACAGAGAGCGGCGTCGAGACGAGGTTGTCTTTGCCCGTCTCCGGATGGGTTGTTCTTATATTACCCATTCTTATTAAAACGTGGAGTCCAGCTTCAAAACATAGCGCGTCAGGAACCATTTACGGTAAATCACTTGTTTTTATTTTGCTTTTGTTTTGACGACCATCTGTTGGCCCTATGACCTACCCTGTGTTGGTTGATGATAATAATTATTATAAGGTTGTATTATCGTGTAAACACTGCCTAAACGTATATATATATATACATCACACAATGTTGGGTAACCCCCACCCCCTTGCCAGGCTGATATTACACAGTCCATTCTTACTTTCTCCTGCTGGCTGTCTTCGGCAGTTTGTCTCAGTGAGGTAGCACTATAAAGTCGGCATCAGTTCCGCGCTATCACAAGGAGACAATACACAAACATATCGCAGCCTCCCAAAATACACACGCATTCACTACACGCATGCATCTTGCACGCAGGAGAGGTCGTCCTTAAATGACCTTAGCTGTTAAAAGGACGTTAAACAAAATAAAACCAAACCAATCTTACTTGTCCTTTACTATTGTTGGCTTTGTAAAGGCTGATTTAAATGTCTACATGCTGCAGCGTAAACTTGGTTAGGGTTTCTGTTAGACTTACGATTTTGGATATATAATTGATGTGGGGTTTTTTTCCTCTAGGTGTAGTATTTGTATTGTATGCATTAATGAGCACATGGTTTTACATTTCAATCACCCTATCATTCATGCTTTGGTTGCGCTTTTAAATGTAAATTCGACTTCAACTTTGACTATGTAACGCCTGGATAAATTTTGTCATTTCTTACTGATGAAGTTCATTGAAAATATAACAGGTAATTATGGTCACAACAAACATAACACGTATGTTTCCAAGGGCAACATATAAACGTGTGTTATGCAAACCATTAAAACTTCTAGGTTCGTTATACCAGGTAATACTTTATCTTGCTTGTAACAAGCATTTTCATTGGCTTAAAAAATATGTTATCATCCCATAAAATAAAAAGTCACGTCGCAGTTTGTAACGTTGCTTTTGATTGGCTGATACAGTGGTGTAATACTTTCTAAGAGAAAAGAGTCCATCAATGTGACCGGTGGGATGTCCTGCTGGCTGTCTTCGGCAGTATGTTTCAGTGAGGTAGCACTATAAAGTCGGCATCAGTTCCGCGCTATCACAGGGAGACAGTAAACGAACATACCGCAGCCTCCCAAAACACACACGCATTCACTACACGCACTCATCTTGCACGCAGGGGAGGCCGTCCTTAAATGACCTTAGCTGTTGATAGGACGTTAAACAATATAAAACCAGTATCGTTTAAAATTATTTGCCCTACGACAACAAGACGCGATAAATTTACTACAAATGATAAAAGCAGAGCAACAAATTAAAGAGAACGAATCAGTTAAGTAAATGATAATATTCTTGTTAATAAATATGAAAACTAAGCCAAAAAAGTGCCAAATTCTGGGAACATATCGATGTTATAGGACCAAGTCTAATGTACCTAAGATCGAATACTTTAGTATGCGATATCAAGGCTCTAGAACAGTGAGCGAACAACATCCCCAAATTAATAGCTGGCAGATGTAGGTACTCTTATAACCTTGTTCTAAAGCGGGACATTTGTATTTTGTTTATAACGCACATTTATTAGGATAATCCACATGCTACCCCTCCCCCTAGAAACCTAATATATGATAAATATTGATCACAATTCATCCGATATGATCCTTGTTAGAAGGTAACCATTGTAGTTTATGTTCTTATTAGAATTGTTACACATGCAGAAATTAAAATAAAATAGCGTTGGCTGAGTGCTCACATTGAACACACGCTATCTCCATGTTTGGAGACAATAACTGTAATAATAATCGAACTTATACATTTTGATGGTCAGCATTTAACACATGTCTGTTGATACCTTCTATAGAACTGTCTGAACTTTCTTTGGTATTTAAAACAAAAATAACTGTATCGATCATGGTAAAATGTGTGATTATATTTTCTTTTCATAAACACTGGAGTATGTTATAGTGTTCATTTATGAAATGATCTCATTCTTCATCTACAGTAAACATAAGTCTTCACGCAATACGTTTCTGAAAATATGGCATTCTTTTACTTAACCCGTTAGTACTTTGTAATTCGGAATCTTCCTGCGTATAATTACTTTATTTGGCAATATTCATGAAAAAAAAAGAAACAAACCTGCGTATGGTTATCAGTGCCTTTTCGTTCGAGTTACCTCCCTTAAATTGAAAGCGAGGCAGCACCCACCCACATACACAAAATGGTGAATACCAGAGAGGAGAAAATAGGAAGAAGATTGTTTCAACAGTGCCGAGGCTGTAAAGGTCTTTCATTACGAGATAGTGTTGACAACTGAAAGGTGAAAAAGCTTTTATGTCTGTTAGTCTTTATTTGTTAAAAAAATAAGTAATTATTTTTTAACTTTAATGTTTAGAAACAGAAAGAAAATAAATCACATTTATTGTTACATACTTATATTATACTAAACGTTATATCCAGGATGTTTATATTCATCTTGGTATATGCACATGATTTTGAATAAGACGGTCTTACTCCGTTGAAACGTGTTTGTACATGTGTGTGATCCCATATATGACATTGTTTCCACAGGTGTGTGTACCGGAAGTGAATATAAGACTTTATACATCACCTACTCTTCACGTGCAGTAACGTGGGATATAGGGAATCAAGACTACAGGAGGCAAGGTATGGAATACGTATGAACGAATTATATCTAAGGAGTGAATGTTCGAATGTCAGTTTTTTATATCTTCCAATCACAGTGATAATGTCACAGAAAACGAAAGTACACTGTAATATGGTAGTTTTGTTTAGAGTTTATTTATATACAAGCAATAAGATATTTAAATTTTACACAAAAAGCACGCCTGACATAGTGTTACATCAGATGGATTAAATTAATGGACGTTATATTCGTATTTGATATATAATTAATTTTGTATAGGTTGAGTTTTTATTCTTTCTTATTCAAGTTTTACATAACTGTGAACGGATATTAGGATTGTATTCTGGAAATGAGGAATTGAATGTTTAAAAATATATCAACCCATTTTAATACTTTTTTAACACACCGTTGTATTTTAATCGATTCACATGTTTTATCTTCAGTATAAGAACTTTACTAATAAGTTTACTAATATTATTGGGGTTAACCTCATTACTCATTACCTAATTTACTTCGGAAAAGTTCCGTTTTGTTAGTACTTATTGCGATACCTGATACTTCTGGAATGGAATAAGTGTGTAATGATGTATGATACAATGATATAATACTATCGTCGTTATTCTTTATAAGTATGTACGTAATAATAGCTGTTGCCTGATACAGCAGGCCTGTTTTTCTCCTGAAGTACTGTAATTGCCGAAATTTTCGCGAGTGGAAATGTTCGTGTCATGACCCGTTAAAAGTATGTGTACTACGTGTAATTTATAAAGAAACATTCGCGTGTGGCTTTTTTGCGCTAAATTACTTAACTGGAGAACCGCGAATTTTTCAACAACGCGAAAATTTCCATTTTCACAATTTACAGTTTATTTACAACTTAAGCTGCATTAATTTTATTGTTGCATCAACGTATACAAAACGATCTCAGCAATTTTTTTTTTTTATCTTTTTCATGATAATAATGACGCCTATGATATTTGAATGCTTGGGATAATTTATGTATACTTTTCGTTTTTGTATACTTCCAGATACACCGACAATAACCATGGCGGATGCCCCCGCACCTGAAGACAACCCGTCATACAAGTGTCTGTTATGCCTCAGTAACTGCAAAATACCCCGTCAGTTACCGTGCTTTCATACCTTTTGTACAAGTTGTTTGGACACTTACATCAACTCCGAATACGTTATAGAGGACAACAGGACATATTTTCCCTGTCCGGTGTGTGAAAGTCCTAGTTCCCCTAACGACAAGGAGTCTCCCGTTAGTTCCTGGACTGAGTCATTTCATTTACATCCAATTTTCGGATCCTTGACTTCCAAGAAGACAGAATCTAGTGAGACATTAAATTTCTGTCATGGGTGTCTAATCGATGACGAAGAGAGTGTTGCTTCATTCTGGTGTAAAGACTGTAGGGAGACCCTGTGCAAGCAGTGCCGAGTGGCCCACCGACGAAACACGTTCCTTTCCAAGCACAAAGTCATTGCAATAGAAGAGGCTACTAAGTCAGACGTACAATCGCCTATCGCCATTGACGAAACGTGTCCTCTTCATGCAGGAAAGACGATCGAAGTATATTGTATTGACCACACCGCCCTGTGTTGCGTTCTGTGTTTGACACTGTCACACAGATCATGCCAGAATGTAAGCAGTCTAGAAGACATGACAAAGAAGATCACTCAGGGATTCATTGAAAAAGGTCTGGACAAAGTTAAGAATGAGTCAAAGAGGATCGTCGATGAGGATGAAAACAAATTAGCCGCCCTCGAAACTGATTATCAGTCATTGACCAAAGAAATGACCACAATGATTAAGAAAGCGAAAGATAAACTGGATCATCTTCATGCTGGTTTCCAGACCGGCCTCGATCACACATATAAACGTAATAAAGACAGCTTACTTGACCGAGTACGGTCCAATAAGGTGTTTCAAACAAATGTACAAAACACCAATCAGTTGATGTCGTTGATGAAAGAAAGAGGATCGGGTTGCCAACAGTTTATTACAGCGGAGCAGTCCAAGACACAGATTCTCAGACATGTACGGCGACTACAACAGAGGACCAGAGACAAACACAACACTTTCGAAATGAAAATCAAATACGACGAAACATTAGAAAAGGTCAACAATGTGATGACAAATGTAGGAACATTAGATATGTCGTCCTCATTGTCACCATCCTCACTTGATGCTCTCACGTCTATCGGAACAGCTATTGACACGCTGCAGTCAACACCGGTTGTAACATCATTTACTGACTCCACTTCCTCTTCTGACATAAAGAGTGGCGTAGAGACAGTAACAGTTCAGTCTTCATCGGAGAAGGAGCGCGTGGACGTGTGGACCGGATATTTGTCTCTGATCAAATCTGTACATAAAAGTGAAACTGGTGGATTAAAAACGCCCTTTTTGACAGGAGGAGTATTCATAGACGGAGAAGGTCTTCATGTGACAGATTTCAACAACAAGAGAATATTGGTGTTTGACGATCAATATGACTGTGTCCGGCAGTATGATGTGGATGACTTCCCTTCTGGTATCACAAAAGGGTTTGCACCTAATGAGGTACTGATTACACTGTTCAACGCACAAATCCTCAGATGCACAATTCAGAGAGGTGTCCTTACCTCAGTCGCTAGTATATGTAGTCCAAAAGCATGGAGTGTGAATACTCTCGGAGATGAAATACTTATCGGGAGAGATAATTCTGTGCAGTTTATAACATCAAAAGGGGAATCCGGGAAGTATTTTAGTAAAGGTGGCGAATGTACGTATGTGGCTGTATCTCCGCACGGATTCTTTTACCACAGGGATGGTGACGTCATTGTGTGTCGTTTATGTGATGGGACTGAAGTGTTTCGGCATGCGTGCAAGGGAATGAGAGAACCACGGGGAATTACCGTTGACAAGGATAATAATATATATGTCTGCGGTAAGTTGTCAGGAACGGTTCACCTGATATCTCCGGACGGTTCTAATGAAACTCTCCTACTTTCGAAAATGTCTGGATTCACTGAGCCGTACGCTGTAATGCTTCATCCAACAAGACAGGAGGTCGTCGTGACATCAAGCCAGGAAGAGTTAGTTTTGGAAGTGTACAAGTTCTGTAGGCGATGATTGGCGCAGCTACACTGACAATTTGAATTTTTTCTATTTAATTACTGCTGAAATATATAAGTAAATACAATGTAAAATAAAATGCTTGTAAACATATTGTAAGACTAAGTTTGTTGTTGTTACAACAAAGTTGTGACTCGCTTCTTCCAAATAAAGGAGTTCATTGTCAAACTTTTGTGTGTGGTTTTTCCTCCTTGCAACAGCAAATGTCATATTGAGACGGCTGCCTACGGAGACCCCAGGGAGACGCCAGGGAAAAACTAGGAAGACATTGCGATAGAAAAGACCGTCTAGCAGAGACAATTCCCAGCTATTGTAATGGTGACACTTTATCAGTTTGAAACACGAGATTATGTCTTGCTGGGTTTTTTTCCAGAATTGTAAGTTATATAAAGGCGAGTTGCTCAACTATGGATTTCGACCTGTCTCGATACTTGTTTTATAATATCTCCAAGTTATAATTAAAAGTGGAAATACTTATATATTGTTTTGATCTTTCTAGTTTTATAAGAGTTATACTCCTTTTTGCAATATCTTTGGTCAAGCACTGTTCATTCTTATTCCCATATTCGTATTGGTAAACATTTTGATTATATGAAAACTTATAAAGACTGTCATCGCTTGATTTGGCAGTAAATTACAATTCATTCTTCGTTAATTTGTTTTGGAGAGGAGAGGGCTAAAGGAAGCCTCTATATGACTTACAGACCTAGTATAGTTGTGATTCATTGAACAAATAGTGTCTCTCTTTCCCTTTTTTCTCTGATTTCAGAAATATGCATAGACGATATAAAAATTAAAAAGAAATCAGTCATTAATCCAAACGAAAAGCATTTATTCAGTTATCACATATGGATATTGTAGTATATCAACATCATACTAACCTAAAGTATTGATAACTTGAATTGTTATCCTTAGTGCGTTGCAATTAGTTTTGTCTTTGATTATTCTTTCCAAGTTGTTTGTTAAAAAACCAAATACTGCTTCATGTTGTCAGTACCTCTTTATATGACCAATGAAATACTCATTTATATGCCAGTTCTTTATAATTGCAGTTTTATCATTGTACACTGGGTAACTGTATGGTACTTAAACCATACTACAGACATGAAAGAAGAACAAACTCTGGGAAAACCCAGCACAAGCACCATAATGTGCTGGCCGTTGTGAGCATGGTCCGTTCTTTTCTGTGCCGTAAATCCTACTTTAGTACAAATCCCTGACCAGGTGATTTCTGCATATAATTGACTAATCTGCTGAAGAATAAACGTAAGACACAGATGATTGCATTTTTAAAACTTGGTAATAGATACAGTATGCTGCAAATGATTATTGCTGTATCATTCTCCTGTTACGACCATCTATGACAAACTGATAATGCAAGGGACCGAAAAGTTGGCAATCAAAGTTGTTTTGAAATAATTAATAAAGTGTGCATATTATGAACCATGTCACTACTCAAAAGAGTGTAGGTGTGGTCATCAATAATATAGAAACCTGAGGGACCTAACCATCTTACAGCAGGGTCGTCCACATTGATGAAGACAAATTTGTGGTTATATTTCGAATTAGCAGCAGCAGGATTAATAAAAAACGGGGCAACCAGGACATAAGTTTACAGCCTTTTATCGGTATTTTATTCAACCGAAAATATACATTCATCACTAAGAACGTGTTCGTTAATTCGGGACAAAAGTGTTCCGAGAGGCGAGTATTTTAGTGCAAATTTGGTGCCTGATAAGTTGTTTTCCTTCCGGTGATATGCAAGTCCAGGTTTTCACTAGTTTTCCTCAGAAACAGGGCCTTATAGATAATTTATCTTCAATAGCCGACTACAAGACTACATTGAATGAGTGCCCTGTGCCAGTTTTATGTTGGATATTGTTTCTATTTTCTTTCGTCATTCCTGGAGGCCGCGGTGGTTATGGCATCTGACATTCTGCTACCACTTGCCCTCCACCGTTCGGTTGCGGGTTCGAGACCTACGTGGGGCAGTCGCCAGGTACTGGCCGTCGGTCGGTGTTTTTTCTCTGGGAACTCCGGCTTTTCTCCACAACCAAAAACTGGCATGAGACGTAAAACACAAACAAGCCAAACCAAACCAAACTCCTCCATCCTCTTCATTAGATGAAAGATTTATTTTTGCTTTTTTATTGAGTTTCTCTTTAGTCCCCTACAAAGAATATGTACCCTGTAAAAGGTGGGGTCAACATTTGGCCCCCACTTTGATTTCTTTTATTTTTTTGCCATATGTAGATACATAAAAATAATCAATAACTGCATAA
>JAULCA010063321.1:0-32282 GCA_032360845.1 Crassadoma gigantea
ATTAACCTCGTAAGCAAGGGTCCGTGATTTACACCACGTCTTGTCATATTAACCTCGTTAGCAAGGGTCCGTGTTTTGCACTACGTCCTGTCATATTAACCTCGTTAGCAAGGGTCCGTGTTTTACACCACGTCCTGTCATATTAACCTCGCTAGCAAGGGTCCGCGTTTTACATCACGTCCTGTCGTATTAACCTCGTTAGCAAGGGTCCGTGTTTTACACCACGTCTTGTCATATTAACCTCGTTAGCAAGGGTCTGTGTTTTACACCACGTCCTGTCATATTAACCTCGTTAGCAAGGGTCTGTGTTTTACACACGTCCTGGCATATTAACCACGATACCAATGGTATGTGTTTTACACCATGTCCACGCATATAAACCTCGTTAGCAAGGGTCTGTGTTTTACACCACGTCCACGCATATTAACCTCGTTAGCAAGGGTCTGTGTTTTACACCACGTCCACACATATTAACCTCGTTAGCAAGGGTCTGTGTTTTACACAACGTCCTGGCATATAAACCTCGTTAGCAAGGGTCCGTGTTTTACACCACGTCCTGTCATATTAACCTCGTTAGCAAGGGTCCGTGTTTTACATCACGTCCTGTCGTATTAACCTCGTTAGCAAGGGTCCGTGTTTAACACCACGTCTTGTCATATTAACCTCGTTAGCAAGGGTTCGTGTTTTACATCACGTCCTGTCATATTAACCTCGTTAGCAAGGATCCGTGTTTTACACCACGTCTTGTCATATTAACTTCGTTAGCAAGGGTTCGTGTTTTACACGTCCTGTTATATTAACCTCGTTAGCAAGGGTCCGTGATTTAAACCAGGTCTTGTCATATTAACCTCGTTAGCAAGGGTCCGTGTTTTACACTACGTCCTGTCATATTAACCTCGTTACCAAGGGTCCGTGTTTTACACCACGTCCTGTCATATTAACCTCGCTAGCAAGAGTCCGCGTTTTACATCACGTCCTGTCGTATTAACCTCGTTAGCAAGGGTCCGTGTTTTACACCACGTCCACACATATTAACCTCGTTAGCAAGGGTTCGTGTTTTACACCACGTCCTGTCATATTAACCTCGTTAGCAAGGGTCCGTGATTTACACCACGTCTTGTCATATTAACCTCGTTAGCAAGGCTCCGTGTTTTACACCACGTCCTGTCATATTAACCTCGTTAGCAAGGGTCCGTGTTTTACACCACGTCCACGTATATTAACCTCGTTAGCAAGGGTCTGTGTTTTACACCACGTCCACACATATTAACCTCGTTAGCAAGGGTCTGTGTTTTACACCACGTCCTGGCATATTAACCTCGTTAGCAAGGGTCTGTGTTTTACATCACGTCCTGTCATATTAACCTCGTTAGCATGGGTCTGTGTTTTACACCACGTCCTGGCATATTAACCTCGTTAGCAAGGGTCTGTGATTTACACCACGTCCTGGCATATTTACCTCGTTAGCAAGAGTGCACGGTTTACAATGTCTTGTCATACTTAGCATATTTAACACCGTTAATCAGGCTTTTACACAGATTGATATTCTCGCAAATATACCGACTGAGTTAAAAAGTTTACGAAATTATACAATGTAGTTGTGTCCTCACACAGCGAACCAAAAATAGCGTATGCGCAACCTGCATACACCATTTGCATATCGATCACCCGCACACGGTGCGCACAATCTGGTGATTCAACCAGCGACCTTTATGTATTTAATTTTTAAATTTATCCTTACAAGTCCTTCAATGCATGGTTGTCCATTTAGAAATAATTTATAAAAGCTACAGTCATACCGGAAAACAAATCATTTTCCGACACTTGGTCACAATAGTTGGCAGTCGTATGGCGATCCTTGAACATGCTGCTGTACTTGTCATTGTGAAGCCTCTCAAGTTGATAAGCCCCTGAGAAGAAGTGTATTCGTCCTCAAGGCACTTGACACATATCTTACTCCTTAAAATAGACTATAGGATAAACAATCATGGACGACATTTCAAATGTCGTATTCGAAGGAGACCTTTATGAATAACTTCCTGAGATATTACATTCCCACAGTATGGCTCAGTAACCGTCTCAATACATCTTAATAATTGGGCGTGTCTTGGGCGGATTGGTCGGGTGGTAAACACTCCGGCCTTCCACGCAGCCGGCCGGGGTTCAATCCTCGTAGGCGTAAGCATGGATATTAGAGGAAGTGTTTTTCTCCTGCCCACACAACTCAGGTGGAGTATCAATTGGTCTGGGGTGGGTGTTGCGGTATCTGTGCTGTAGCATTCAAGTGATGTGGCACTTTAAAAGACGCCGTTGTAAGCACGGTCCCACTAAAACAGAACACATTACATCTCCAGCACACTCACATGCATACAAACATATGGAGATATTAGCCAGGTGGCATGGGACTAGTAGTTACATGTAGCGCCTGATAAGGCAGCTCCTGCGAAATCCTCAAAATTGTATTGTTTAATGTATTGCTTAATGTATATGCTGATTGTATTAATTGTATTTCTATGTACTGCAAAGCGCTTTAGAGTAGCTTATGTTAGCTAGATAGGGCGCTATATCAAATATTGTATATTATTTTATTATTATAATAAATAGATAAAAGGTGTAGGCCAAACATAATATGTTCGCGATGAGCGTAAAATAACCCAAGTAAACATTCACTGTATATACAGTGACGCGTCATAATTATTTCACGTTACGTTATTTTTTTTATTTTGATTTTAATTTACTTTGAGCAAGTAAATTGTCCCGACTTCACTTTTAGTTAAAATCTAATTAGATGCAGCACAAAATAAAACATCCCTTGGTAAAAGCAATATAATGATTAGTTCCATAGAACTCAAGTCATGATTGGTTACATTGCAAAACAAATAAACGGCAAATTATTCATAAACCTAAATTGAGTGAAAATTACGTAGTTAATGATTAAGACTATCAACATCTTATGACATGTTAACGAGTAGGTACCAATAGTGAGAAGCTTGTTGATCAACTGTACATTTTTGTCAAATCTTACGATTTAGGTAACACCGTGCATTGATTGACAGGGAACTTGATATTCTAATAGTGACAAAGACGACTTTTTACAGTTATCTCCCCAATAGTTCAAATATCGCTAGTAGGTGTCGCTGACGTCGGTCGCTATTGAATCCGTGACTTCTGATCATCCGTCGCAGAAGCGGTGAAGGTCAGTGTCGGACAGTCAGTTAATCGTGTGTTTATATTAACGATATCTTTTGAAAAGTGTATGGATCTAGTTCCAATGTTATAATATTATTGAAAATATATTCACCATGTCACTGTCTCAGCCTGTCAAACCGCTAATTTCTCGTTCTGGGTATGTAACATCAAATGAGTTGAAAGATGACATGAGAGAGTGGCCCGAAGTGACGTATGGGGATTTTTACAAGTAAGTGCACGACTTTAACCAAAAAGTCAAGGAGATTGGTATCTGGCTGATAGGTCTGTTCTACAATGTAATTCGTCTTCTAGAAAAGAAAGTTATTTGTGGATGATAAACAGTTTTTAGCTTTGAGTGGTATATGCTTCCAATTTGAAGTCGGTTTTAATCAATTGAGGACAACCGATTGAATGCAAAATAATTTGTACCTGTGATGAACATTGAATATCAGGTGAGTGGTGCAGGCCCATTGGGCCTCTTGTCTGTTATTATTTTGATTTAAGCTTCTGAAAGTTTACACATATCTATGGTAAAAATTACAGCATTTTGAGCAAGAAAAATGATTTGAATGGTCCTGATGGAGTGTAGGGTCACAGGTAGAAGGGGCAGGTGTAACACTAACTGATTTGTTAAACGTTGTTTTACGGAGCAGGAATAATCTTTTGATGTCAGAGTTTTCTACGTAATCTTGAAAATGTTCTTGACATGTAAACATGTGAAAATCTGACCGACTTTCAACTTCTATCTCTATTCAGAACTTTCATTTCACTCAAACTCATTTTCTTCCACACTTCGTTTTGGTTTTTGAAAATCCATATTGTCAATTAAACGTTGTTCGATGTTTCTGCTTGTGCCCATTTTCCATTTAGTTTGTTCATCTGTTCAACACTTGCCTGTCAAATTCATTCTAACAGCATACTCTATCTTCTATAACAACGCCCCGACATGACTAAACGTTTTACTCAAACCTGCAACACACGAACACTCGCCTATATGTACAGTACCGTCCCGCCTATATAACACCCACAGTGAATGGCATTTTCATTAGCTTTCTGAGATGGTCGAACATCGGACTTTAACAGCACAAGATCTTCATCAACACTAGCATGGCTAATTTTACCAATAGAACTACTCTTGAAATAGTTAAAACTGTCTAATGACTCAAAGTTATTCATTTCACTTCCATCAACCGCGCTTTTTTTTCAATTTCAAAATATACCGTTAGATTTTTTATTAGGATGTATTTACATTTCTTATCTGATACTTAGTATTAAAAAAAACCCAAAAAAATCATGAATTATTTCAATGACACATCAACAGTCAATTGATAAATTATTAATGTTGGATATAATCATTCCAACAAGAACACTTTGACCTGGTACTGTATTTTTTATTGGTTATTTTATGCCAGTAAGTGGGGACGGGTGTGTGCTGATGGAAATAACATTAACTACTGGTATGCTTTATTGAAATAAGTCAAAAATTACCTGTAGGCTGTACAGATGGATTGCTTGCCATAATACAAAAATGTTTGGGTGGCAAGTTATGGGTCTATTTAAACCAGGCAAGGAAAAACCTGACACATGTACATGTATTTATGTGCAGGAAAGGAGGGGGCATATATCCCTGATATAACCTCATACAATAACTTTGACTTTAATGCTGAAATTAACTAGAGAATTAGGCAGTTCTAGCTAATTTCATCATTAAAGTCAATACATTGCATTTTAAGTGTGCACCAACTTTTGGTGAGCAGTTTGCATTACTTTTTTTTTTGTCGTTTTTTTCCGACAGATCTCTTGAAAATAAAAAATAATAGAATATTTGTTAGAATATAATATACTATTAAAAGGCCAGATACAAACATTATTTAAGTGAATGTTATTTTTTGCTGTTGGTCTACCATATACGAAGTGATCGGAACAAACAATAACACGCTTCGGCAAACCAACTACCGGTCTGTTGATCGCAGCACACCATGCTGGTGTAACGAATAATACCTATTCACTCAGGTTCGAGTGCCGCTTCCGCGTGCAGATTCCATGGATTTTAAATAAAGTATGAGATAATGGAGATAAAGAAGATATTGGTGACAAAAACACCTTAGGTAGATATAAATTTTACACGTTAATTGTTCGTCGACATTCTCAAACTTAACAACACGTGGCGGCATATGGGTTTTTGAATTGACCTAGGAATTCGGTTAAAATTAGAGAAAAATAACCCCTTTTAATATTTGTTCGCACTCTACCACCTAGCACAATACATTCGCATGAATACTAAATCATTTCACTAGATAAGTATGACACGTGATCGAGAACCTACGGCTATCACTTCCACTCAATAGCTTACTATTTACCCTTCTACTTTTGCAACATTCCTCCGCGTTGGCTAGCGCCTCTCTCTCATAAAACCTCACTGAATGCCCCACACAGACAGGCGGAGAATATCCAGCCAATACTTTAGTGCTATCAATTGTCATCTCTCCTTCCAACGGTATGAAAACCGACATGTCCTTTGAAAAATATAGCTCAATTTACCTCGCGTTATATGTACTAAATTACCACTAGAGTGCAAATTTAGTATCAAACCCAGCAATGGATGTTCATAAAGGTTTCTAGCCCCGAATGTCGGAAGGATGGGCGACAGAGCATACTTTAATCATTGGATTACTTAGCTAGCCTTACCTGTCTGATATCGGGACACAAAAGTGATATGTCCCAGAAGCCCTCTCGTTAATTTCCGTTAGCAGCCGGTATATTTTTTAGGAATATCCAGTCAGGTGATTAAGCGGAACACAACGCCCCTTTGTAGAGGCGGCCATTTTTTCACTGAAGCGTATCTGTCAAAATGTCACGGAAGTAATGGCCGCCGATCACGTGACCCATTAATTGTGGCGCCAATAACTTTTTGAATTAATGTCGCGAAACGTTGTCTATACGGCTATCCATCTAGTGGCGACTAGTTCAGTCGAACCTCGGCCGCTTTGGTAAAAGGCAAGTGCACTCTCTACTTCTTCACCCTACCACCGTACTATTGTTGTCTCGGAAGGGGAAAGTTAGCCTAGAAGTTAGACTAAATTGCTTCACGTGCCTCATTACTTATATAAATCGGTCGTTCATATACCTATTCATGAATGGATAATTTGGTAAAGACTTAAAAAAAGCTTTGGAGGCTTTTTTAAGGGAGTCTAGAGTAAGTGTCTGGAACTGCAAGTTGGTATTCAAGGTTCGGGAATTTAAGCCTCTGAAGATAGAGGTCTTGAAAAGAATTGGCTGGAGGTGCTAGGGATGACACAGGTACAGCAATCGTTGTGCTTAAGAACTACATGTTTGATGCTTAAACGTAATGTTATATCTATGCGCATTTAGATTTGCTGTCGTTTTTTACATCCGTGTTGCAACGGACATTTGTTAAAGACCCCTTTGATATCTATATCACCTAACATCACTTCACCTCTTAAGACTGCGACGAATTGTAGTCCTTTCTACGTCGTCGTCGCCGCATTTAATTTAGTTATATATTATTACACTATGTTTGTAGGTTTGCCACCCCTAAAATACATCGTGATAACTGGTCATAATTTATGTACAACTACTGTATATATTTGTCCATTTATAAAAATCCGCTAGTTACAATGTCTTCTATATGACATCTAGGCTCAATGACCGTCGATATCCTCTGCCAGTGATGTATCTTACCAGCAAATATTTTAAAACAACATAATATATATATTATTAAATTCGATCATTTGACTGGACGAAAATTTCTTGACATAACGTTTATTTTATTAATAATACATAATGGCAATAATGAACTATGGTGTAATGATTTTCTAACTGATTGCGAAATAATTTCTTGTTGTTAAGTTAAAAAGAAACTTGTTTATGTTTAAGAATGTTAACGACTGCAGTTATCAGATATCAAGACTAAATAATGACATTGGGTTAAATTTCAGACAAAACATCAGACAATGAATTCAGTCACCCTTAACAGACGTATATCCCCTTGTAGCTAAAGAAGATAAGCTTGTCGGCCCTAAGGAGTGATAGCCTCGTGCATAGTGGCGCGATTGAAGTCATATCAATATTATGACGTCATGTCAACTGTAGCAGACCATGGCGGACAGCTCTGGATTCGCTAGAAAAATTGTTAGAATATTTGCAGCAATATGATGTCGAACGGCAGGAAGTTGTTGCTATTGTCTGTGTCATATCTAGTTATTACACCAATAAACTTCATACACATGCTACACCCTGTTGGTAAAGCGTGATTGTTCAGTTTGTTTGTGACCTAGATGACAATTATAAAGTTATGTAAATCTGCTGTGGTTTTTCAGTTATTCAGATTTCCCCCTAAAATTCAAACTTTCGTGACATTATCAGCAAGGCCAGGGAACCGTTTTCATGCTCAAGCATGATTGTTTTGCTCAGACCAACTTCATTGTCACTCAATCCAATAATGTGATAAGACAAATTAACACATGGAGATCATTAAGATAGGTATTCGGCTTTTAACCTCTGGAAAATCTTCTAAATTATGGACGAAATGTAAATTGTTTTTTTTTATTTATTATTTATTACTGTAAATAAAAACTGACCTTGAGTACAGACTCCTTGTTTGATAATTTGTACCTGCCCCCTTGTCAAAAATAAAAACATCAACAGATGATCAGCTGGTGTCACGCACTGATTCCTTTCGGCACAAAATGAAAGGAAAAACAATGTCATTTCATCTATTTCATTCTATTTTTACATTAAGAAAATCTGTAATTTTTGCAATGTGGAAACCAAGCAGTGCGAAATAGCGCCGATTTTAGTGTCGGGGAACGTTATGAACGGGTATTCACAAACCTGTAGTAGAAATAGTTCTCATTCTTTGTAATCGTCCACTGCAAATAACCATTGCACTTATTAAACTTTCATCAATGACACTGCTACCAGAAAAGATATAGATGGGCTTTTGCCACATCAAATGAAAATGTCATGTCGTTCATGTATATCGATGTCTTCATTTTAATTCAAAACGTCTGTTTGTCTTGTATTGACATTTTAGAAAGTCATTAGACCGGCTACAGGTATTTTACAGTTAAATAATATCATATTTATCATTAATGCATACGTGCTTAATCGCGTTATTAAAAATGTACCTTGGTGATTGCAAATTAAAAATGGACTTGGCACAAGCACTTATACATCGTTTTCCCACTTGCGTAAGATAAAGGACATGATTTCGGAGAGTTCAGCTAGTATTAATCTATGAAGTAAGTTTTTCTTTGGAGAGTGATCAACGTTAAGGCATTTCGTTGATGGTTTAGCAGTTTATTGATAATTATAAAATGAAAGCAAATATTTTGAAATTAAGAATAATCGTTTTATTTCACTTATTTTCTATACATTCCTAAAATAGTCATTACTTCACTATGTAAAAAGAGGCAAACGCTGAGCGAGATCAATTTCATACATACAAATACATATATACACATATATATATGTATCAATTTGTATGAATACTTCTACAATTTCTGTTATCATCCAACTTTGTATAAATACCCTCTATCCACAATTAACTAAGTTTCTTCAAACATTAAATTAACGGTACCGGTTTTATCAAATAACTGCAAATGAAGATGAAAAATAAGTATTCACTAATATCTACTTTAAGTACTGAATTATATTATTTAACTAAGGGAAGAAAAGTAACAAAACCAAAAACCAAACAGACTGAATAGAAAGACATGTAAAATATCTTTCATAGTCGATGAATGTAAACTAAGAGCACAACATAGGTATATTATAATATTCCTAAACGACATGACACAAAAACCCAGCAGCATTGAAGGAGAGACTCACAAAGCATGAACATATCTACGTTAAATTTAATAATTTCTTTACTTCACTAGAAATTTTAACTTTAGTTGAAATTGTGATTAAATTTCATAGTATGATAACTAATTCTGGCATTATTTATGCTAAAAAAGAAAGTGAGAATTCATATTAATCTATAGCTACCATAACAATTTTCTATTGTGATTAAACTATGTAGTATATATTTTAGTTTTTATATTCACAAGTCTTCTAGCATAGGCTTATTAATTCAAATAGCACAAGGATCTTGTGATTTAACTACCGTTTATGTATCTGAAACCAGGCAATGTATCTTCAGTGTATTGGCGATTCAAATCGACTGTTATAAAAATATGGCGAACTATTACTGCTGTCAATTCATACATTGCATCCTGTTCCTATGTATATATATACATTATACACATATAGACCAAAGTGTGTCCGGTAAACTATCACCAATTGAATAATTTGGAGTGGTTTTTTTTATTTCTTGTAGTGGGTAGCAGCTGGAGGGTTGGAGTACATATGTAGATCTTCGTAGGTTTCCCCAATATACTGATCATGAACATGCATCCTGAAAGTAGATATAAAATACATATATATGATTGTATTTGAAATATGATAAGTTTACTACAGTCTAAAACCATCGGCATGATCATGTAAGGTATTAATTTCCCGGTCGCATTATTGCACAATTCTTAAAACTATCTGCCATATTCCTTCCGAAAAGAAAACACGTGTTGGTTTCACTACGCCCGAAAGAATATTGGTTTTGAGCAGGCGCTTGGACCGGAAGTAGTCCGGTTGGGCGCGTTCGATTTGATTTTTTGTTTGTTTACAGGCGGTTTGTGTTGGAAGTCCTGGGAATTTGCCGAAAAGTGAATCTTGCACGTAGATATGGTAACTTCGTAAATAGAGGTTTGACCCCAAAAAATGCGTTTTCAAGCTAGCCATAATTTCATGACGCTAAGGTTTTGATTTTTTTTCGTAAATATCAAACCAAACTAAAAGACACATTTTCATCCACTACAAATCTCTTTTTCATAAATCATGTTTACTGGCTTATTTATTCTGGTTACGTTTATTTCTGCGTAATCACATAATTGAAGTGACAGCATCGTCTGTTTCCATCACATATTACAGACAATTTCTCTATGATGAAATGGACAAATGATGTTTACATGACTATAATATGAAATAGGCAAGACCTAAACAGCGGGCACACATTAACATAACATTACTGTTTCATATAATCTAACTATAAACAGTTATATTTTATGTACTGTCATCCGTACTATTGTATTATTTTGGGGGGATGGGGGCAGTCTAAATCCCTCATCCCCATTCCTCCCTTTACCCCCTTCAAAATGTATGCCCACATATTAGAACGGGTAAATTCGGTCCATATTTATTAACGTCGTTCTAAACAATATGTCATATGTTAAAGTTAGATTTGAAAGAGTTATAATAAAGGCCGTCCACGTGCCCTAGGTTCGATCCCCAATGTCGTCGTACGCGTGGATATTCAGAGAAAAAGTTTTCAGAGTAGTGAGCGCCTCGTAAGACAGCTCCTGTGAATTCCTCGTACAATCGTATACCATTATTGCATTTTCTTATTATTGTATATCTATGTACTGAAGAACGTTTTTAAGCAGTTTATGTTAGCTAGATAGGGCGCTTATATAGAAATTCAATGTTTTGCGATAAAACAATAACAAAAGGGCAGATAATCTTCGGTATTTGGAGAATCAATTAATGAATAATATTTTCATGTCGACCAAATGTGCCCAGCTATGTGCAAGTTCGGTCCATGTCGGAATCAGCATAATTATGACACATAATGCATGTAGCGTCGCATCATGTTTTACGGTTTTTCATGTATATTATGGGTGTACCTGCCCTGGTGTTAACGGACGAACCTAACGCAAATTGATATGCTAAAAAAAACGTGTATCAAAGCAAAACGAAAATCAATACTAAGTGTTTATGTATACTGCTAAGACCCTCAAAATTATAAATATTTGCTCAAGACATAAAGTATTTGGATTGGCCGGAGTTATCCCGGGGCAAAACATGCCCTGGCTCCTTGTCCCAAACCCCATATAAAATCCTCCCGATCTGGATCAGCCATGGTTTGCTGATTTTCAAAGCATCTTAGGGGCAGTTCCAAATTTAATATTGGCGATATTTAAACACTTTCTCTAAATGTCAGCTGCATAGGTCTTTAAATGTGGTGATCTTCTTGAAGCTACTGTACCTGTATTTATACTAAACATAAGTATAATTTACTGTTTCTTTCATGCTGCATTTCCGCTTTTTTCATTCAGTATTATTCTGATGCCAATAGTAATCACATACATTGTAACAAAGACATATATACACAAATAATTATGTACTGTAAGATAATTTACTGCAATTTTTTCTCTAAAATAATTTGGTAAGGTGAAGAAGGAAATTGCGCGCAAAATTATATTGTGCTAAATTAAGTAACAGGAAAATGACAGTACTCTGAGATGAAAACGCAGAAAAATATATGAAATATAATCAGATATATATGAACACTAACGTCACGTCAAAGATATCTTTAATGTGAACCTGCTTACGATGCAGTTGCAAAAAATGTGCACTAAACTTTAGGGATAGAAATAAACAAAATCAAAACAATGTGTTATATACAGCTGACTTCAATGAATGCGTTGTAAACACTACGATGACGCGTGTTAACAGTGACGTCACAGTCGCGGCAAACCATGGTGCGAGCGTCAATCCATCATTCACAAATAGCAAAATACGTACGACTGGTATATAAGGACTTATCAGTATCAACTGATGTCATTTTGAAGCTAAGCACAAATATCCAAGCGCAAGTACTACATTGAACCAATTTTCAGTTTAAAAAAAAATGAAAATATCAACAACAATTTGTAGGACATCGAAGGATTTCAGCAGAAACATCGACTTATAAAAAATTGTAGAATTGTTTCTGCACATAACAATCTGCCGGAGATGCGACAAAAATACAGTGTTCATTGAAAATTTCAAATTAATTGTTTGTGTCAAAAAGAACATCAATACAGTCACGGAGCAACGCACGTTGCCGTTTTTTGCAAGCTTTTCGACCGGAAGGCCGAAAGTTTTTGAAGCCTTCATATAGCATAGAATCAATTCACTCTCATTTTCCCGTACTTTTCGCACATGTGTTGCTATAACGGCTCGCACTGCTCGGCCGATCGCTTCGCGATCGTCCGAGAGTGCCCGCTATAAAACACCATTAAAGAAAAAATGATATCTTACTTTTGCTTGACGCAATTTTTATACAGGACTCCTCCTATAACTGCTATGAGAGCCAGACCTCCTAGGACGGCTCCAATAATCCACAGTTTAGAGTTCTTGTCATTGTTGTCATCGTCTTTTTTATCATCGCCGTCATTGTCGTGCTTTTTTTTGTCACGGCACTTTTCCGAGCTGAGAGAGTAGCAGACATCTCCAGTCACGCAGATATTGTTCTAATAATGAACAATTTCATGTGTATGAAATTTAATATTTTGAATATAAAGCCACATACCTTATTTAATGAAGGAAATAGAAGAAACACGATATACAAGTGATAGTGTGTCAAACAGGCAAATTAATTATGTATTTGTTTTTAAATTTATGCAATGCATGTTGCGGCAAATGTTGTTATGGTCCTAAAACAAAACAAAATCTATTGATACAAATCTTAATAACGCCCGGCAGGAAGTATGTGTTATGTGACCATAATAATAAACGTTTATTCATTACAATTACATTTTGTTAGAGTGGACATATCGAATGGATCTTTGAACAGCAAATAAGGTCTTGATTACAGTAAAATTGAAAACGTCATAATACAGATTATTGACGTTATACTTGCAAATGTTGTTACAGTGTCATAACAATATTTGTCTTATCAATGTATTGCAATGGAATGAAGAAGAGCAATGATTAATATATTCAAATGATCATATTGATAATAAAATCTCCGAGAGTTATGTCCTGGTCCATTGTATTATGCATTTGCATTATCCTATTATTTTTGCATTGTGAAATATTAGTCCGACAAACTGATTATAAGCTTCCAGCTGCAAATTGATCATTAAGACTAACATATTGTCTTTAGCTGGAGGCAAAATATGACATACCTTCATTTCTGCTTAATCAATTGAGCATTTTGTATACACAGGAAATTTATTTCAATAACTACATAAGTACTTTTTCTTACCCTTTGCTTGCATACTATTCGCCCACCAGGTATCGTGCACATCATGCATGTCGAATCATAGATGACCACAGGTACAGGAGCACTGTAGTTATTGGCGTTATTGGACACAGAAACCATAAGCTGAGTGTACTTAGCCAAAGAGGAACTACCAGATCGCCGATTTCTTACATTGCCAAGGGGACATAACACCTCGCTGAAAGATTTCCTAATTGCTCCGATTGTTGACATGTGACCAACAGTAGTTGTTTCTGCATCATCAGCAGACTAAAATTAATAAAATTATCAATACCTGAATAATCGGTTATCGTGTGTGAATATAGCACGCCAAACATATAATAAGTAATTACATTAAAACATACATTGTAACTAACTGATATATTATGCTAGTTAGGTAAATTACAATTGAAAGCATTGCATTTCCTACTTCATGCTATAATTGTGATCACATTGTATATATATATATATGAAATGCATCAATATATAAGCTTTGATAATATAATTCAAGTTATGTAAACTGAATATGAAAGCATGACATGCCTTACTACATGTAACTTGAATTTAGGAATTATGATAAAATTAGATATTATGTAAATTACCACGTGCATACCTTCATAACTTGTATTTTGCATTTCATGTTTGAATTGTGATCAAAATTTGACCCGAATAGCGAGACCCCTCCACAGCTGGCCTTGGATCGGTCGCATAGGTTGCTGCTGGTTGGAGGGTATAAGAAAGGACTTGCGTCCATGTCTATAGAACAATCGGGTCCAGTATATCTGCTGAAGCATTGACAGGTTCCTATGTACAAAAAAGGTTATTCATGAAAGTCCTTATGTCTTCTATCTGACATCGTGTGTATTCAATAGCATTATGTAATGAAATAACACATCACATCATAACTTCACATATTAAGACGGAGTAAACAGGACAATTAATTTTGTTTTTCTTAGTTTACCTTGTACACAAGTTCCACGAGCTACGTTGTCCTGTTTACAATCGTTTGGACATTGCACAGCCATGACCTCTTCTGCTGGTGATGTATGGCCTTGTGTGGATGGTGTCCAGAGACTTGTATTGAGTCGGACCTCACTGCTACATGTTGACTTGAACGACTCAACAGCTCCAGAAGAAAACTCTGTATGTCCAGTTAGCTTTGGGCAAATAAGCAATTTACTTGAGATAAAGTATCAGTATATGACAGCTATACAAAGTTATTTCGTTATCATTCACAAACATTCTTTTTCTTTATTATTTTATGAAAGCAGAGTCATAGAACTTGGGGTTTTAATTTATCTCAACAAAATTACAAACGAAAATTGTATATTTATCGCATCAAACGGATATCAATGGTGACGTATTAAGTAAGGGTTAATGGGGCTCCTTATAGATCGGTCTAACAACAACTTTCCAATACGGCTCCCATTTTGTGTGTATTTCAATGTATTGTATGTCCCATCAATTATGAATAATATGTAGTATCACTTATTTCAAAAGATGATAACATCATTAGTATTTTAAGATATCAGAATTCAAGTATGTAAACAACAAAATATTTATCATTTCTGAACATTGTCTTCAGGTTGGTAAGTATGTATTATGAGAAATTCTTTTAATACGACCAATATTTTGTTCTATATGATTTTTCGATGACTAGTACGATATTTACACTGTTACCTTCATCAGACAAATGACCAGTGAAGCGTATGCACACAAAGGTGTAAAATGTGTATCGTTATCCATGAAATCGATGTCGATTTCGGCTAGAAATATTAATTAATGCAGCGGCATTAAAAAGCAATAAAAGGTAAAGTATCTTTTGTATTCGTTTCCATAGATAAGTCAGGCATCACAATATATTTCAAAGTTATGTGCGTTTTTATTTTAAACAATTATTTGCTTGAATTGAAAAGTAATAGTGATTTTGATTTTTTATGAATGTTTCCGTTTTCTATTGATGTCTGAAGTTTAAATGTAATACATACTCAGATGGCATTCAAAGTCTATATATTCGATATTTGTTAATGACATAGTGTCTTAAAACTGAATGTGTATAATTTTGGTACAATTCGTCGGTCTTAAAGTTTAGCCTTTTAAAATTTAAGATTTTAAAAAAGATTGAACAATTTATCCTGAAATCACATAGTAAAACAAAAATTTCTTGCATCTTAAGTTTGAACAGGAATTATGTATACATTTAGAAATTGTGACTCCTTCTCCTTTGAAATCCATTAATTGTTAGTTTTGATCAAGTACAATTGACGCATTAACTAGTACATATTCTCATAAACAAAACACCTATATTATTTCACAAAGTAAATTTAAATTCTTTTAATTCAAACAATCTTTTTACCTGGATGTCACTAACACATATCGCAATGCTATCAGACTCATCAGCACTTGTCAGCCTCTTGCATCCTGAAAATGCACTGCTTCCTGTTATAATACGTGTGCAGTATTCCATAGCAGCCGTTCTGTTCCATCCGTTTTTCCATTCGTCAAGCTATAAAATGAATATATTTGAATGCAAATTAAAAAAAGAGGTAAACTTCATCAATTTTGTAAATCTTTGAACAAAAGTGCTATATCTTCTCTTTTATGTCTACCTATTTGACACATCTGTTTTGATAATATATATAAAATTATTGCTCAACTTGTACTGAAAAACAACAGAAGCAGATACAATGCGATATCAATTAACAATTACGTTTATGTGCTATAATTACTTTTGTAGGTGGTGGTTGGTAGGCTACAATATCAAGTGTTGCATCGATTTCAGTATCGTCAATTAGTCCACCGGCATCCCTTTTGCCACGATATGAACATTCTTGCTCATTCCAGTTCAACGAAGGACAAAGTGGTAGTCCATCCTTCCAGGAACAGGTCGCAGATTGCTGAATAGTTGTGCCTATCTTATTTTTACAAGAACAGAAATAATATGGTCTGTCCAGTTTTGTGGTCCGTGACTGTTCAATAAACAGGCTCTCTGCAGGGGTAACACTAAAATCAAATTAAATATTAAGTTCTGTGTCAGTGAAAAAAACAACAGATCATCGATAAGATAGAATTACGTGCTTGTTAGGAGGATCATATATAACTATACATAAGTAAAAATATGTCGGTATGCAACTTCATCAATGCTAACCATTGAATTGTTCAAATGAAATGTTATTGTCATGTTTCAATTAGTTTTTTTTATCTTCGATTGGCATAGAGTTGCACAGACACAACACCACAATGCTGGGTTTCCTTTCATCACCCAGAATATATGTTGTTTCACATACAGGAGAGTTGCAAAAATGTTACATACTAATGTCCGAAAATGACGGACCTATACAAATGATATCATTACATCCTATATAATTAATTCAATTTGCAAACTATATCTCATTACAGTGAACTTCAAAAACTGCATATTTGTCCTTCAAGAATATCAACAATCCTGGTCAATCTACAAACCGTTGCATCTAGGGTTTGCTAGGTGATGTAAACGGGTTCATTGGACACTTGGCTGTTTTATCATTAAGATGAAAGCAAGTGACGATTTGCTGCGCTTAAATTACTACCAAACTGATAAAAACCAAATTGGACCGCAAAACAAAAGAGAAATAAAGTAGGATTCAGGTATCAAGATATGTGTCATCTACGAAATCTAACGTTCGCGATACACAAACGTCATGTATTCTCTACAACCTAAGATTATGTCATGTCAAAAATCAAAATTATCATTCTTTCCTGAAAACTATACAGTAAAATAATAATTATTTAACAATGAAAATAATCTTGAAAGTGGGCGTTGCAGAATTTGTCAGAGCCAATCAAATACAATAACTATCTGAAAAAAGTTATACATAATAAATTTATCTTCAAACTGTATCTTGTATAACATCATTGATGTAATCATATATGATAAATGTATACCTCCAGGCTTTGGCAAAGGACTCGAAATTTCGTATATATTTTCCTGACCGATCAAGTTGGTCATCGTTAGGATTTCCATTGAACGTGCCGCACACTCCCTCTGTTTTGTTCCATTCAGATGGTGATATGTGAATCTCCACATTGAGGTAATGCGAGGAGTATGTTGGACTTATACTTATTGTAATATAGGTCCCAGATGGTAGATGCACCTTACAATATAAAGATGACTTGTCATACATTAATGAGTTGAGTTGGAATAGTGCTTATATATCGATGTGTTAATTGGCAAACATACCTTATTAACGTTTTCTTTTGTAAATTGACTATAGATATATAATCATCTATATACATGCATTGTACGAATATGACGAAAACATCGATTTTTGTGTCTAATATATCAATCAGATCTTCGTTGGCTGAGTGAAATTACTAATTTAGGAGAAGCACACGTGCAACATATATCTCCAATACAATATTAGGCATATTGGAAGAATTTTATCAAACGAATACTTTTAGATAAATAAATATCATAACATAACAATCCGGAGAATTTATGAATATATCAACTTCACACTTTTAATTGCATTCACCATATCATGACCATACATTTATCAACATAGAAACAAAAACTCTAGATCGAAATTAAAATAAATTTCTTTTATAATTCCTATGTTTTGGTATCCCTTGTCCCTGCGCAATCAAAGTATCAGAGATGTAGAAAAAATAGCTGTTTCTGGTAGGAGATATATACTTACTTCATAGTTCCGTCCATTGTTTTTCTCATAAATGTCTAGTCGCTTTGTTTCTCTGTTGCAATATCGTTTGAATACCCATTTACCGGGATATTCACACCCGTATATAATAAAGACGTCTGCTCCCGCCTGAATACCAACGGCACAGTTGCCATAATCCATTCGTCTTGATGTAATTGTTTGTACCTTTATTGCGAAATATATTTAATTGATCAATTATATTTATTATTCTATTAAGTATTAGCCATACTATATTGACTCACTTTATTGATAACTACATTATGAAGCAGTTATTGACCAACCTAAGAATGTAGCTCCATGACGACAAAAAAATCTCCATTTTCAAACCTGCAAATATTTGTTTATTAGGTATAAAAAAACAAAAACACAAAACAAAAACAAACAAAAAAATTATTCCGAAATGCTACATTGAAAAAAAACTATTTGAATTATGTAACAGTTTTTTTTTTTCATTTCTGATACACCGTACATTCTGGCATGTTGCCCACTCTGTTATACTGACTGAGCAAATTAAACATGATTGTGATTCAAATCTGCAGATTGCATGCTGGCTGTTCTATCTGCTATAAAAAACCTGTTAAACACAACGAACACCGGGCCAATTTCTAACGTCAGGTATATGAATCTCTCACTTATATCTACTTGGCTTTGTAACAATGTTAAAATTTGGTGCTTTCGATTGAAAATTAATTTTGAACTATCATACTTTATTTGATATGATGTACTTCTAAAATATATATGAGATAATGCCACCAAGTCTACGAAAACGGCTACTTTCTCGTGCAAATCACCAAATACAGATATAATACACATCTTCTCCAGGTACCTGGTGTTTGTGGAACCAGTTTACAATGCACAACGCAGTTATCGTTTCTTCAGAGAGTTCAATTGACTAAACTTATGTGCAGCATTAACACGGGTCGGAAATTTCTCACGGCGCAACCTTTTCCCGTATATAACATGGTCAGATTTTCACTGGCCATTGTAGATTATTTAAAACAATGTACGCAACATGTGGGAGCAGTTTCAACTGGCAGTAGATTAGGAATAAATAACGGACCAACCGGGCAGGTTTCAGGCTATGCACATTAGTCACCAGACAAAATTTAATTTACACGTTAGCATAACTGTTTCATAACTGCTCCCACATATCACCAGTCATGACATTGGCTATGGTTTCCATTGGAGTTACTTATTCAAATTCTTATACTTGGGAAAAGGTTGCGACGACCGATTTTACGGTAAGAGTGTTAATGCTGGTTCGCAAGTTTGGAACTCTTCTGTGTTGTTGAATATACCCATGACAATGGTAACTAATGAAAGTCAAAGTGAAACTGGTAGAAGTAAACGTCTGGTGCGAAATTTACCGTTTTTCGTAAAACTACGTCCACGTCCGGAATCATTTGATGTTATTTTTATAATTATTTAATCTAACACGAAAGTTGAAAACACAAAATATATACTTGGTGCCAGCCGGTGAATATACAACGCGGAGCCTGTAAAAAATGTGACATCATCGGAATGTTAAAGGTGCAACAATATACAACAATGTTTATTTACATGAATATACTAACGAGTTGCTGAATGGAGTGTAGTATTAATCGCCATGCGTGGTATCAATATGGCGACTCCTACTACACCGCTAAATACTGTAAATGGATAATATAATGTTGTAGTGGTTATAAAAAAAAATCATATCTATAAGATGATATAACTTTATAATCACTATACTCTTTTTTGTTTTTGTCAATGATACAACTGCAACTTTTGTTTTGAAAGATGTCAAATAGCATGCACCTTTTAACAGATTTTGAGAAATCTGCCTGCTTAAATCAGATAGCCCTCATGATGCATTTTCGTTCAAATTTAATACTATTATAAATATGTTATATTAATATTAGTCTTGATAAACTTACCGAGTATGGTTTCACTTTGTGCTTGTACAAGATAAATTCCCCAACTGCGCGTAAACTACACAAGAAATCAAGCAATATTTAAATATTGATTGAAACATCAGAACCTAGCAAAATCGATAACAGCAGCACTCATATCAAACAAGAACAAAACAATTTTCCAAAAAATCATCATTTAGACCGTGAAATTTGATCATTTTACAAAAACTAAGATGTATCATCCTGAAAGGAACCAATGAAATATCACATATACAGTAGTAAGGTAGCTACTGCATATCCCTTATGGACATAATGAAGATAAATCGAAGGACATAAACTATATATAATAAATTATGAATGCATTGCAAAATACAAAATGTCAAGTGTAAACAATTAACATATAATTGAAAATGTAAAAAAGAAATGTCATATTCAGTGCGATTCGATATATTGAAATTTGTTGGTTCTAAATTAATGCAAAAAATCAATTAAAATATATGGTATCATGAAGCACGAATACAATGAGCTGGTGCATGCTTACCCAGTATATTGATTGCTGTCAAATGATTTTATATGCGGATCGGTATAGGATTTGCAGTATTTTCCTTTCTTAGATGTAGCACTTCTGTCTGTAATTACTACCTGCAAATAGATACATAGTGGATACAGAAGATAAGAAGTAAATCTTCAATCGTTAAAAAAGCTGAGCTAATACTCAAAATATTAAAACGAAAATGATTAAGTGAGTAACTCACAATATCCTTACTTACATTATACGAGTATATAGGTAAGGAAAGGAAGTAATACCATCAGGGTATATTATGAATATTGATTAAAGATTTAACACTAGATAACAACTTGCTATGATATATTAGATCCCATGCATCTATAAAATCATGAGTGTCATTTTTTGTGCTTTTATAATATGATGCAATTGTATCTTTCTGTGGACTCTTACTTTACTAAAACCAAAAGTATATGAGTATGTTATTCTGGAAAAGAACTACCAACATAAATTAAATTATTAATACAATAACTAAGTAGTATATATATATACTTACCTTTATATCCGGCAATGTGAAATCGTTCCAAAGAGGGTCATAATCGCTCTGAAGTGTACGCAGTTTCAGAATAGCTGTATACTGAGATCTATATTGTTGGTCAGCTGGAGCGGATATGGTCATACTTTGGTAAGTACTCCAGTTGAAGCCTTCAAACATAATACCGCAATGAGAATGCTTGTTAAGATCCAGTTGTGTCATATTTCTGTTGCACTGTGTGTTCGATGGCAGCTGTTCAGACAGATCAAACATTTCTATGTATATCTGGCAATGGGGAAAGATAGAAGGGCAAGCAATCGGGACACTCGTTCTGATCTCGACGACTGCAGTTTCTCCGCTATCCACTGTGATTTGTGGTCGCCTTATCTGCAGTTTGAAAACAAAACATCATGGATCTGGTATGGTATTGAGTTCATTGTTTATAGAAAATGTATTGATGAAATAGAAAGTAATACAATGCATCATCAATTCACTTAAAAAAGGCTGATATTTACATGGACAACATATTACTTATTTGTAGATTTCATGCAAAATTAAGTACATTATTAAAGTTTGTATTTATACAAATCACAATATAGTATTATATCTAGGTCGACCTTAAGAAACGATCTTTCGAATGAAGTACATACTATAAATATGCAATATATAATTTTCACAACTTAAATTTGTGGACGTTGACCAGGATAATAGATTATTGAATCATTTAAAATCCAACAATATATGGGTGTACTCTGATATCTCAGATTAACGCGAACGTGGTATTTACATTATTGAATATAATGCCTTAATAGATTTACATATATAAATATATACACATGTTAATGATAAAAAAGCAAGTCTTTGTAAGGGAAAAAAACAAATCATTTAATATTATCAATATGATATACTATAATAAGATATATAAACATGAAAATATTGTAGATAATAAATAAACAAATTATTGCAAAGAAAAATATAAAATATAGATATTAAATATGAAAAATCTACTGCATTTTTTAATACATATTCTATCCAAAACGCCGTTCGATTAACCTTCCAGCTAAACATGTTATTATTATCAATTTAAAATAAAAACTATTGCACGCGAAAGGTCTTAAATGAAAAATGAAAAAAATTCCAGGTCGTTCTCTCAATGTTCTTTTGTTATTAAGGGGTTTTCCATGACGGAATGTTAAACCTGAATAATGAAGAAAAATTACCGACATTCGGCACCTGACGGGATTTGTAACTATAGAACCAGGATCATGTTCCCGCCAAAGTGGCTGTTTCTCTAATGGGGTTGACAGTTGATTTTAATAAAGATATTTTTGAAACGGAATGTGACCACAGAAAAAGAAAAATTGATGTTGTTATTGCTTTTTTAATGGAAATACGAGGATTGAAATGCTTCTTATCAATATCTACATTGTATGATGATATGCGAAACCTTTTTTGTTCAAACCTATTCTCCAAGTGGCGCTACATTATATCGTGTAATATCACCGTCATCGATATTAAGAAATTCATTCAATTTCAAAGATTATATTATTTCTTTTAAAAACCATCAATAAGTACTCTATGTTTCACGTAAATATGCTTAATATATTATTTTTCATAACCCTAAACCAAACAGTCATGACGGATAATGAGACGTCGAGGGCTTATATGAAATATATAAACTTTACTTATTTTACAACACATACAAAACAAGTTATTCAACTCAAATTAATCACTCTTGTTTGCCCGGCTTTTAGCGCGCATGAAGTCTTTGTGTGGGAGGAATCCGGAGTACCCGGAGAAAACCGCCGTAGGCATACAGGTGACCCCATACCTTTTCACGTCCGATCGGGGAATCGAACCCCGGCCGCCTGGGTGAAATGCAAGTTCGCGATATACTGCACCACCCGAGCAACGTCGAGGACGTTATAACCAATAATCATAACACTGGGTTCAGAAGTTCGAAACTTATATTTTTTAGTCAGTTTCATCGAGACATATCAACACATGAGCTCCAACGTAAAGGAATCTAGGCTGCTAGGACAAAGCGAGTCTTTGATGTTCTGTGTAAGACGTAATAAGAACGGTATCATATGAAACGTGTCATCACAACGTTTGAAAGACAGTTAAAGGATAAAAACGTGTCATATACTTTATTAGATAAAATAATGATTTTCTTACCTCAAATCCAGCGTAGAACTTTTGACTGTAATAAAATGCTGTAGAAGAGTGTCTGTTGTGGGCTCGAATGCCACATCTCAACTACAACGATTAAAATCAATAAACATAAATATGTTTCACAAATATCTTGTGTAAGCATACAAATTGTTCATGAGCAGAGAGAGAAACAAAATGTGCTTAACTTTCACGTTAAGGTATTTTTGAAATGAGAAAAAAAATTAAGTCTATAATAAAGTGCTTATTTAACAAGGTCGTGTCATTGAAATTAGCATAGCGATTTATTCATCAATTCGACACCAATCATTATCCTCACATATGTGGTATCATATGCTCCTTTATAATGTGAATTGTAGCTGTAATGAGGTTTTTATTACAAAAAATGAATCTCAGAAAAACGTGAACAAAGTTATTTTTCTCCAAATTTTAATCTTCATCAATATGGTGTTATGTCAGCAATCTAACTTTAATGCATACATGTATGTTCGTTTTAAAAGATAGGTAACTATCAATTTTATTTGGGTTGTAAAGCTACGGGGTAACCTTACATGCTTAAAAAAAAGTGAAAAAATGTTGTTACATGCATTCCTATTTTGTGGCCAGTTACACTCCATTCCCTTTCAATTAGCCTTCCATCAGTAAGAAGTGAAGAATATGACAAGTTCATCTTGCGATTCACTTCTGTGCCCTCAACTTCCCACACAACGTCGAATCGCAGACTTCGATACGTCGAGATTACACCACTGCATGTAAATATTAAGTGTCGTTGACCTGCGATGTTTGTAAGACTAGGCAAAACATGCGGTGCTACACTAAAGGTAAGGTGGCTTGCTGGAAAAATGAAGTATTTTTCTTCTGTTATTGATAAAAGGAGCAGATATCAAAACATCAAATGCATATTTTTTTCACTTACAAGTCACACTTTGATTCACTTGAAATGTAACATTACATTTGATTGGCCGATCAAAACAACTTTGCGAAAAAAAACTTTTTAAAATATAAATTCAAATATTCATCTTCCAAAACACTAGATATTATGACTTACATGAGCATGGAGCATAACCTGTTGGGGACGATTCTGACCCTGTGCACCTTCGTGAACCGCCTTATAAAAAGGTTGAAAAATATATTGTACTATAATGTCAAACAACAACGGTTACAGTATATACAACATGAAGTATAGCTTAAAAGGCAAGACGACAACGACACTATATATTAGACAGTATATGGGAGATGTAGTGCTAAAAAAAAACATATTTTTTGTTAATGCAGTTTTGCAAATTATAAGACGCAGTTTTAATTTGCAATCCTTTTATATGATCTGTCCAAAATTTTGCGGTAAAGCTTCCTTGTTATCTTAATTACATTTGACATGTAATTGAGTTCAGATTCGCGTTTTTATACAATATATTTACACCTTATAATTATGCATCTACTTACGGAAACAGTACCGCCCTGTGCTTGCCGACATTGGATGTAAGTTGTACACATAAAAGCCGTCACATCTTTTTACTTGAACGGTTGAAGACGATCCACAGCAGCCAGAGAATGTATGCTTGCATGCCTGTACAGTCTCGATTTTGCCTTTACTTGGCAGTGTACCTGGAAGTTACGAAGCAATCTTGTTCAGAAAAAATATTATATGAATGCTATATATTGTCATTAAAAATAAAGCCCATACATAAACAGATAACTTAAGAATATGTGGTCATGTCGTAGTAAGAGATAATTTTAGTTAAAGTAAGATGTTGTTTTGATCATTCATACACACCATTAATCCACACTGGAAAAACTGTGCCACACTCCGTCTGATTTGGACATGTTGTCATTAGGTCCCCATCTGATCTGTGAATATTTCGGTACCAGCCTTGCGTGAGGAAAGCGTCCGATACCTCCATTTCTCCATTCTTCAGTTTGTATGACGTTAAACGTGTTGAATCATTCAGCGGTGTATAGGACAAGCATGGATCAGTCGCTCCAAGTACACCTGTCAGGAAACATTAAATGGGTTATGAGATGCCAATAAGAAATGCATCGATGAAATGATATTTGATATAAACAAATCAGTTAAATCAAACTATTGCAATAAAGAGATGGGCTTTGATGTTCGCCTTATTTTTTTAAGTCATAATAATAACATAATAATAGTATTTAAAAGTTTTAAAGTAAAATGTTCAACTAAAATTTAATATAAACATTAGGAGTGAAATATATAGAGTTTGGAACGACACTTCCGATAGCTTATTTTTTTATACTTTTTGGTAGATTGGTTGGTCCTTTTTTATGGTAAAATTTATTTTGCAGTTGTCGAAGTTCTTGTTGTTCTCTTTTATTAAATTTGGGATCGACTTTTGACTTTATGTGATCTTATTTTCTAATTTTATGTAATGCTCTTTCAATGCATATAATATATACTTGTTCAACAGGCTCGATAATCCTCATGTCCAGTTATTTTGAAATCCAATCTGATATGTAGGCCTATATTATAATTGTGAAGTCATAAATAATTTGTTCAGCAGTTATGACGTCATTGAAATGCTCCGTCAATCAGTTTTAGGTCTTATTAGATGTGTATAAGACTATCACCCCAGATAAAGGCTTTGTAAATGTTTGTAGAAACTGACTGTTATATAGAATTAAATAAATACATCTTTATCACCACATCAAAATACAATTCTGACTGAAGTTTGATATGGAAAAGTAATGAAACAAATGCAAAACCTTAGATACACATAAACGTTGTGAATGTGTACTTCCGTTATATTTGACCCATATGGCCATAGCCCATCCGTTTCCAAGCCAGTACTTAGCACCTAATAAGTCAAGGAACAAGTAATTCATCATTTCAATTCACTCACATGCATAAGTTTGCAACGGATATTGATTTAGGAGAATGGGGGAGCTAGCGCGATTTATATACATGTATTCTAAAAAGAATCTTAATAATGTGGTAGGCTGCAGAAAATTCGGGTTGAGTTCAGTGATGAATGCATTGTCAACACTACGATGACGCGTGTTAACAGTGACGTCACAGTCGCGTCACAACATGGGCTGCATTCGTGTAAACGGTCAAAACGGTCGGACCACACATCGTGTATCGTTGTGCGATCCCACAACTGTATATTTTATCCTGTATCACGTATAAAAATCAATCACTCTAATAATATCATCATAGGCGTCATAAAGTTATCTTCGTTTCCCAGAGAAAAGAAGGATGATTGAAAACATTTGGAAATCGAAATTGAAACAATAGGAAATATACCGCACAGTTACAAGCTTGCAACGCCTGTTACATCAATATGTTTAATATAAATACAGGCTTTATCATTATTTACAATTTAATCTCCGTTAAAGTATAAAGTATAAACTAAAATATCTTTCGCAGGTTCACGTTTATCAGCAAATGTTAATAAAGCACTGTCATTAAAAACAAAACAAAATATTTAAAATAATATCAAAATAATATTTAAATTCAAATAAATTAACAGTAACTAAACCCAATAAAAAAAGTTTCTGATACAATTATAAGTATCATATCCAAATGTAACAACAACTCATGCAGACAATTATAACACAGACTCAAGGTCGAAGTTTCGATGTCGTCCGCTAGCAAAGTTAATGTATATGTATGACAGAAACGGTCGTCAAGATATTTTCTCTGATAGTGACTATAAAAAGTTTTTAAAAAACACACTCCCACATCATGTCAAAATGACCAAAACATTTACTTACCGTTACAGCCGATAGTGATTGTAACAATCAATAACAATGTTTCTTGAATCATTTCGAATGCTCAAGATAACATCTCACAGGTTTCTGCGGGGACAACAGTTACCGGGTATGTTTTATATCGTTATATGTACCACGTGGTATTGTCAATCATGTACTTATCGCTTAGGAACTAAACCGGCTGTCACGCTAAACACGCCGTTCGCATATATACAAATAATACATAGTGCAAATGTTAAACTGCGAGCTGAATATAAATTATGATAAGAAATAAATATAAAGTTGAAAGTGATATAACACTCTTATACACATGTAACACAGTAAAAAATTGGAAACTATTATTGAATCGTCTGAGCAAAGTTTACTCCAATGATTTCGTTAAATCTTCAATACACATATCATTTTGCTTGTTGTATATGAGCACCATTCAAGATTAGCAATAATTTCCTTCGAGTGAATACAAAGTTGAGTTTTGACTTAGACTATTGTATCCAAATTTATATAAAGATTAAGAAATATTTTTATAACGTTGGTGCCTGTCTTTATCTTTGTTTCTGTGTTTTGATGCCATTATATTAAATATATCTTGGCTTGTATTTTTATGCATATCTACTATACTCTCAAAATCGATTTCTTCCGTGTTGATAAGAGCTGTCAAATATAAACTACATATTTGCATTGCTACACATGCTATTTAAAATGACTCATTTTAAGTACACCTTCGTGTGTAACCTGAAGCGAACAAAGAAAAAAGATTAAGCTAAAATAGTAATTACATAATTGACTTCATAATATTTATACCAAACCGATAATTGATATATCTTTAAATTTTGCTTCATAAAAATCACTATACGAATCGTTGTCTAGGATTACAAGCAATCACAGTGTCATTTATTTTTACTAAATACACGGTTTGAAAAGAGGAGGAATGCAATTAGGCGTGTTTACAAAATAAACAAATATAGCATATTATTAGATTAAATTATAATAAAAGCGGGTAGCATATGTCCGAACATTTTTTGTTCTTTTTTTCAGAGATAATCTTCTTCAGGTTTTCGGGAAAATATACCTCTGACTAATGACGCATAATGTATGTTTAAAACACAAAATCACCATAATTCTAAACGCCAACCGAAGTCGATGGGTCATTAAACCAGACTTATGCGGTATCCCTGTGAATTCAGGGATTTCTTAAGGTTGGGGGACAATAAGACATCAGAGAGTTGTCTCTCTCTCTTAGCCACAGTTTAAGTGACTTAATTGAATTAGAAGGCACTTTTAAAAAAAAGATTTGTTTGTGACAATGTGTTCAAACGTGTTTGATGAAATTTAATTGTATTAAGGTAAAATATAATATATCGAAACAATGCTCTTGCCGCATTGGAAATCGGATTGTAAAATTTTAGTGATATTTTCTAAAACTGAACTTTATAGTTGAACAAACACCTTTTTATTTAATGTAAAAATGCCGCTGGAACGGAGAACGTGCTATATTCTACATATTATGAGCATGTTTTGTAAAACTAAGTACACGGGGAAATTCGGTTGTTTGCCTATGTTTTGTCAGGAAAAGGACCACACTTGATTCTCTTATCAAGCAATGTTTACAGTTGTTTAATATCATACCGCACTCCTCCTTCCACCGCCCCTTATCACTCTCCCCGAAAAAATATCATATATACACATGTCAAGTAAAACGTATCAACGCTAATGATAACTTAAGATATGAAAAATGAAGCAACTAATAGAAAACAAATCGAATGAAAATGAAAGTCAAAATATCCCTTATTATAAAACATTCCCGTCAAAAAGTTTATTATTGATGGCTATTTAACAGGAGTTACCTAGTGCCGATGTAGTAAAAAATGTTTAACATCATCAAGTCATTTTCTCATTTCGTTTATGTTGATTTGCTTTTGAAATATTTTTTAGCAATTGCTAATTAAGTTCTACAAACAACCGAAGATTCTCTTACATATTTTTTAATATTTATATAATTTGTTTCTTTGAACTTAGTTTATAAGCATTAGCCAAGCTAAGATTGTACAACAAAATTTAACAATGTATCTTTCAGATTAACAATGAACGTAAATATCATTCAGAGATCAACAATTGATATCTCATAAAGATAGTTTTTATTAAATCGATATAACTTCTAAAAGTACTAAATAGTTCTAATCATATTTCTGTAATAATGATTATAACTAATTTCATATGCTTGGATGCTTTAAAGGTGTGTTTTTTTCGTGTAAAATGTCGTTGTGACTATTTTTAATGATGTTGAAACTTTCCCAATAACAATTATTCCAAGATCTGTATTTTCTATTTATATCTATAATCTCTTTTATAATTCACTTACACTTCTTTATATTTAAAATATCATGTTAAATTTCGTTACGGTTTTGAATGTTGGAAGTGATTAAGGCATAACAAATGTAGCAAAAAAAAAATTTTTCATGCAAAGAAGTTAAGTATGACAGTTTTTTTTATCATATGATATTAATGTTACATTATTGCAAAAACTATGCAATGACGTATACAATTACAAATGTAAAAGTACATACACTTAATATTTTCTCAAAGAATTTACTCTCACTTATTTCTATGAGATTGATACGACAGACGTCAATAGTTAATCTAGTTTGTAAAACGGTAATAGAATAACAGGAATAATTTAAAAATAATGGATCTTGTAAAGCCTTTGAATCGATTCATGTGTCTTTGCCCAAGTATATATATATGTGTGTATGTGACAAAATAAAACATATAGATATTCTATATCGTACTCGCCAATTTTGCACAAAGCAATTTTATTTATCCAAAACTGACAAAGGAATGATGGTATTTGCAATGTTTGAAATAAAGGCATTGATTTTTGTGCTTTAAAAAATACGAAACTGTGTTTTTGGATTTTAAGTTATAGACAATTGATATCTGGTTTATGTTGACTGTGTTTATAAAGTTGAAGCAGGAAGAAAACAGAGGGGAATTAAATCAGGCACATTGCCAGGCCGTGTCAGTTTATTTAAATGATAGTGTCGCAGGTAGCAAGTGGTGATCCCTATTTATCAGTAATTTATTCTTCTTCTGTGAAGGTGTATCCTTATCAATATTTACAAACGAAAAAAACGTCGAATTAATTTCGTAAAACAGACATGCATATCTACTCAGGATAGAAAGTACGATAATCCAATTTTTATACTGTTTTGACAACTTGTCTACTTCCTTGTTGCACCTATCAATATAATGTTTAAGGTTAAACTATCCCTAAGAACGGATTGAATTGAAAATTTGATCAATCATACATATCATTTACACATGTACGTACATGGACGGCTAGGTACATACATTTCTCCCAAAATCAGCATAGGTTTTCTCACAACTTAATCATTCGATATTCCCGCTATCAGTTTGTAATATGTCTAGCTATTCACTTATGTGTAACACTTTGCACGTTTTTCATTGGTCATAATTCTAACTATGACGTCATAAAACAGGGTTTTGCTACTCCATACTTTACTGTGACGCCATAGTTTATGGCGATTGTTTCCCTGATCAAAAATAGGAACAATTTGTTCTGAAGAGAAAGTTTAATGATGTGGGGAAAAAAGGCCTCAAACATGTGATGGTTAATTGTCATGTTTACTGAAGCACCCTAATCTCGTGATTTTATACAATCTGAAAATTAACTATTACGAGTTAAATAACCATATTAACCAATCACTCTTCAGGGTCAACACTATGAATACATCTACTGTTCTCGGTTTGAAATTTCATATTAAGCCACAAAAAAAACAATAAATATAACTTTAAACAAAGGTTACATTTATTAAATTAAGAATGGTATAGATCGCTATTAATTTTGACATAGTTCGATTTTCAAGAAAAATGTATTGTCTGTGTGTTGCTACTGTGTTTTATGTCTTTATTCTATATCAGGCGAAAATATATTAGAACTGTGCATTTATGTTTATGTTTATTCATCATTGATTCATGTACCTGAAGCAAAAATGTTTCATACAAACATATTTCCTTGTATATTTTTAACAAATAGCAAACATATTATGAAACGCTACATCATGAAGATTATGATAACAAGGAAAGTTGTTGATATTTTCCTGGTATTACTCTCTTTTCTTTAAGAAAAAATATTATTCTGACTTAAACATTGATCCTGTATTCGTATCACTTATGCAGCACACAATTAAACTTGGAACATTTAAGTATCAGTTGCTTCTCAAGAAAAATAAATCATGTTGATCTATTTTTGAATCCATGAATTGTGTATTAATTGAGTACATGCATCCTACTATATTTCCTATCATACTTAACCTATTAACAATGCTACAAGTTATAATCATTGACAAAAATGAATATGAATGTCTAATTCATTTAATGATACTTTTCCTATTTTATATTCTTTGTTTAGCAGACTTGAAAAAAGAAGGATATAACAAGATTTCTGTGGTAGCCACTAGAAAGAGAATCCAGCTTACTAGATGTAATAACATTGAATAGATACAGTATTAAAAATGCCACTAGCGTTTCCCCATTGTTTGAAATTGTATAAATTTGGCCAATATCAATAGTTCGAGGAATATGTTGTTCGACAAATCCGAGGTTCGTAATTTTTTTACCAGGCGGGACAACAAACAGTTCGAGCACTGCATCTATCGCGGACAGTATATGATAGAAGTGAAGCAGAATTTCATATAAAAAAGCTTAGCAATGAAAACATACAGCCACCGGTAATAGGAAAGTAAAATAATTAAAAAAGGCTAGACATCTCGTTATGGCAGTCCACCGTACTGTTTTCGTCCACAGTCCGGACCAAGCTAACTAGTCGAGGAGTAAGGCGTATCCGAGTAATGGGAGCTCGAATAAGTGGGTTGTCACTCTTTTAAGAATTGTATGTATTCACAAGTATTAGAAGTTATTTTTTCTGAATGTTTAAATAGTTTACAGATGAGGGCTTATCGAATAAAAACTGTTTGCTATACTCTCGATCATTTTATTTATACATTTTGTGTTCTGCTGTATCCATGTTTTGTGTCGAAATCTTTCATTTCTGTCAGAACCTTAATGCTTATGCTTAAACATATCGTGGCTTGAATATTTGCATACAATTTACCTTTGAAATTAATTACTTCCTGGTTGATAAGGACGGTCAAATGCAAATCTCATGCCAGCGTTGCTACAGCATATCAGTATATACAAGTGTATGAGAGCTATAGTCCTTCTATAACCTTTCGCACAACGTTTTCAGATTGACGTCCCTCCAGAATCATGATATAAAATGGCGGCATCATATGTTTTCCTTTTCATCCTTCTGGATATTGCTGTAGTTTATTCCGCTGAAGCAGGTATTTCTGCTGTTTTGTATGTCCTTTGTAAAATATGCTGATTTTCATATAATATTTTTTATTATTTTGAACAAAATTGTAAATTTAAGTTAACAACTGGACGATATCTAAAG
>JAULCA010063433.1:0-10578 GCA_032360845.1 Crassadoma gigantea
TTTCTTTTCAAATCCGACCTCAAAATCATACCTGCGCACTATACCCGAGTGCGCACTATACCCGCAAATTTACGGTAATTATTTTATCTGAAAACAAATTACTGATATGCAGGTCCTGGTATTCAAAATGACCATTCAAGATAATACAACAAAGTCACTCAGATTTCTAAACACTAGTATGTTTAAAAAAAAAAAAAAATCAAGTATATCTTTTATCAAAACTTTTAGACTTGAGACAACTGATCCAGGAAGATGACACCATTCACTTTTGGAATTACTGTTTACTTTATCCGAAACAAATACTTTAAAGGAGATAATAGGAAAGGAATTAATTTCAAAGATCTCTTTTAACAACACTTAAAGTACACTTTCTTTTTCACTGTGATTGAATTCACTTTTATTACAAACTATATTTATCATTTTTAGCTCATCTGCCCAAAGGGCAAGTGAGCTTATGCCGTCGCACGGCTTCCATTGTCCGGCGTCTGTCCGACATCAACTTTTTACTTTGAACAACTTCATCACAGTAACCAAATAGCCAAGGATGATGATATTTAAGCAGTAGCATGATGGAATGAAGGGCTTCAAAATTTGTTAAAATGAATGACCTTTACCCATTTTCAAGGTCACAGGGGTCAAATGCTGGGATGAAAGGCTATAAAGTTTGTTAAAAAATGTCCGTGTTTGACTTTCAAGGTCACAGGGGTCATATTTAAAAAAAAAATTTATAGAATCAAGCACTGATATTTTGCCTGTAGCTTTGTTTTAGTTCCCTTTAATACCAGGTGAGTGATTCAGACCCATTAGGCCTTTTGTTTTAATACTCATTTGACTTTATGTACTTTGTGAGAATGCATGGTGTATCAGCATGGTGTGTTAGGAGCTGCAATGATTGAAGCTACATTTGAATGCCATTTATCAGAACTCTCTTTGTTTGGTCTTTCAGGGGTTTCTGCTACTTCAACTCTATAGCCATTGCTGCCAAACAGTTGAGGGAAAAATGCAAACTAGAAAGGATTTTAATTGTTGACTGGGTATGTTTATTAGATTTATGTGCCAAAGGAATGCCTGTTTACCATGATTTGTGGGGGAAAATTAATTTCATTTAATCATTTGAAAATGCTTTTAAGTCTGTGAAGATAAATGTGTTCAGTTACATTAAAGGAAACACTTATGTCGTATAGTTGACATTATCAGAAGAAAAACACAATCTTACAATAGAGGGGAAGTAATTCCATTCCTCGTAAGAGACATTATGTCTACTAGATAAAAAAGTATGATGTTTAGACTTTCATCTATAAAGATACATTTATTCTAAATATACATATGGACTGTTCTTAAAATATACCTGAAATATTCCTAATATAGTTCTCACAATTACGTTAGAATAATGTCAGTAAGACATATAATCAAAGTATAGATATGGGGATTCTCCAAAAATAACCTGGTAGGCATTTAAAATTCAAAACTTTTTGTTTATAATTTTTGAAATATTTATTTATATGGAATAAAGAAAATAGTAGTTACTAGGGCATTCATTATGAGGGTTACAGTAAGGTACCTCTATCATCTCCTCTTGTGTCAAAGTTTATTTCATCATAAACACATTGGAATGTTTTGGACACTGATTATCAAATACTATTCCTGATGACTGACATTTTATTTATCTTGAACAAATTATTATTCCAGAATTGAATCAGACACCAAATACAAGATTCCACTCTGAACAACATTTTGATTTTGTCATTACAGGATGTTCACCATGGTAACTCAACCCAGCAGATGTTTTACAGTGATCCAAATGTGTTGTATATTTCAATGCATCGTCACGACAATGGCAACTTTTTCCCTGGCACTGGCTCACCCGGAGAATGTGGTGAGGGTAAAGGACTGGGATTCAATGTCAATATTGCCTTTGGAGGCGGTCTGAACCCACCGTTAAAAGACGCTGAGTATCTAGCAGCATTTAGGTGAGCATTCTCAGTCCATGTTTTTTCTCAGCTTGAAAATGACTAGTTTCTTTTTCTTATTTTTTAGCTCACCTGGCCATGGTGCAGCGTCAATCATCCATTGTCCATTGTTGTCATCTTTTTAAACAACTTCTAAATACCCTTCTAAATAAGAGGCCCAGGCTGATGATATTTAGCCAGTAGTATGCTGGGATGCAGGGCTACCAAGTTTGTTTAAATGAATGACCTTTGCCCATTTTCAAGACCACAAGGGTCAAATATGTAAAAAAAAATTACACAACTTCTTCTGAATAACTAGAATACCCAGGATGATGATATTTGGCCATTTACATGCTGGGATAAAGCAATATCAAATTTGTTCAAATGAATGACCTTTGCCTATATTCAAGGTTACAGGGGGGTCAAATATGTTTAAACATTTAAACAACTTCCTTTAAGTAACCAAGAGGCCTAGGGTGTTGATATTTGTCCAATAGTGTGCTGGGATGAAGGGCTACAAACTTTGTTCAAATGAATGACATTCACTCGTTTTCAAAGTCACAGGGGTCCAATAAATTAAAAACTTTCAACAATTCTTCTGAATAACAAGAAGGCCCAGGTAATAATATTTGGCCAATAACATGTTGGGATAAACCACTAACAAGTTTGTTCAAATGAATGACTGTCTCCCATATTCAAGGTCACAGGGGGTTAAATATATTTAAATTCTAAACAGATTCTTGTGTATAACCAAAAGGTCCAGGGTAATGGTATTTGATCAGAAGGATGTTGGGATGAAGGGCTACAAAGTTTGTTGAAAAGAATGACTTTCACCAATATCCAAGGTCACAGGGATTAATTGTCTTAAAACACTTAAAAACTTCTAGGGTGATTGCTTGTTAAGGTGGATGACCTTGACACACTTTCTAGGTCACATCTGGTCCACAGTGCTAAAAACTTTAATAGTCATCTCAATAAACAAATGTATAAAGCCATTAGGTGGTGAATTTTAGCTCACCTGCCCTAAGAGCAAGTGAGCTTTTGCCATGGCGCAGCGTCTGTTGTCCGTCATCCATCGTCCGTCATCCATCGTCCAAAGTTTGTCAACTTTTCTTTTAAAACGATACTAGTCCTGAAGGGCCAAGCAAATTTAAACTAAATTTGGTCAAGAGCATTCTTGGTGGAAGAGGAACACATTTTGTGTAAACCATGGGTCTGACCCCCCCTGGGGGCTGAGGGGCAGGGCCAAATAGGGGAAAGATATCAAAATCTTAAAATCCATTGGGTGAAGGCAAACAAATTTTGTATAAATTGTTGGTCTGAACCCCCAGAGGCCTGAGGGGTGGGGGGGCCCTGACGGGCGGGGCCTGAGGGGCAGGGCCCAATAGAGGTAAAATAGCAATTTTTTTTAAAATCCTTCTTCTGTAGGAATGAAAGGATTTGTTCCATATTTGGTCTGAAGCATCCTTGGGTGCAAGGAAACCAATTTTGCATAAACATTGGGTCTGGCCTCCCAGGGGCATGAGGGGCGGGGCCCAATATGGGAAACATAGCCAATTCTTTAAAATCCTCCTTCTTCTGTAGGAATGAAAGGATTTGTTCCCTATTTGGTCTGAAGCATCCTTGGGTGCAAGGAAAACTAATTTTGCATAAACAGTGGGTCTGGCCTCCCAGGGGCCTGAGGAAAATGGCCCAATAGGGGAAACATAGCCAATTCTTTAAAATCCTCCCTCTTCTGTAGGAATGAAAGGATTTGTTCCCTATTTGGTCTGAAGCATCCTTGGGTGAAGGGTAACCAATATTGTATAAACCATGGGTGTGGGTCTGGCCTCAGGGGCCTCAGGGGCAGTGCCAATAGGGGAAACAAAGTAAATTCTCTAAAATCGTTCTTATTCTGTAGGAATGAAAGTATTTGTTAGCTCACCTGCCCAAAGGGCAAGTGAGCTTATGTCATGGCACAACGTTCGACATCTATCGGTCCGTCGACTTATCCTTTAAAACACTACTTCTCCTTAACAATTTTGTGGATTTTACCTAAAATTTGGTCTGAAACATCCTTGGGCCAAAGGCAATCAATTTTGTATAAATGGTGGGTTTGGCCACCCAGTGGCCTGAGGTGTGGGGCCCAATAGGGGAAAGTTATCAAAATCTTAAAATCCTTCTCTTCTGTAGAAATGGAAGGATTTGTTCCATATTTGGTCTGAAGCACATGCGTAGGTGATGGGGAACCAATTTTATATAAACTGTGGATCTGGCCCCCCAAGGGCCTGAGGGGCAGAGCCAAATAGGGGAAACATAACAAATTTTATAAAATCCTTCTTCTTCTGTAGGAATGAAAGGATTTGTTCCATTTTTGGTTTGAAGAATGTTTGGTTAAAGGGGAACCAATTTTGTTTAAACTGTGGATCTGCCCCCTCCTCCCCATCCCCCCAAGGGTCTAAGGGGCGGGGCCCACTAAAGGAAATATGGCAAGTTCTTTAAAATCCCTCTTCTTCTGTAGGAATGAAATGATTATGTCCGATTGCATATCAATATAACCTCTGACTAATCATGTAATACACTACCAGCAACGTCTGGCTATTACAACTTCAATTTTGCTAACATTTCCAGGTGAGCGATACAAGCCCTCTGAGCCTATTGTTCCATTTTTGGTCTGAAGCATCCTTGGATGAAGGGAAACCAACTTTGTATAAACGATGTGTCTGGCCCCACCCTTGGAGATGTAATCCCTGGGTCTTAACTTTAAAACGATTGAGATCCTCACCCCAAAACTATATATACAATTACGAATGCAGTCATGATATAAGCTCAGACCCTGGGTATGGACCAAGCCCCTAGCGACTATACAATTGTTGGGGCATAAAGAGATGAATACAATCATGATTTTAGAATTGACCTTAGGATCTGCCCCTCCCTTGCAGACTTAACCCCTGGGTCATATCTTTTGAATCATAATGATCCTTGCCCCAAAATTACATATACAAATGCTGGGCATAAAGAGACAAATGCAGTTATGATATTAGAATGAATCTTGGGGTCTGGCCACAAACCATGGCATAGGAGTCCAGCCTATTCCCTTGAACCTCATTTGGAGAATATTTTGCCATAATTGCTTCGATATACAGGTGAGTGATACAGGCCCTCTGCGCCTCTTGCTAAATAACTTTATATATACTTCCTTGAATAAGCAGTTGCCCCACAGTGACTCAGGTGTTTGACCAGTGTCTCACCTCTAAAAGTGTGTTCCAATCCCACTTGGGTCGGGATTTTTCTTCCATGCGAGAAAGTTGCCATTTACTTCCACAGGCCAGCGGCTTTCTCCAGGTGCTCCTCTTTCCTTCACCATTGAAAATGGCATGTTCGTAAATGACCTTACTGCATTGATTGCACAATAAACTCAATTCCCTCACATCTTTCCCTTGAATAAACCGTGCTTCGATTTTGAAGGTGGGCATATCATGTACAGTTTGCGGTTTAGCTGTGTGTTTCATGCTGTATCTCAAAAAGTTAAAGTGTAAGACTAACTCAACTGTATTTATTTGAGACAAAGAGCCTTTCAAATTATGCATCATGTATATGCTGAATGTAGTCTACGTTACACAGTCCAGTGACTTTGACAGCATCTTTATCAATGTTAAGTTTTAAGCTCACCTGTCCCAAAGGGAAATGTGAGCTTACGCCGTACTGCAGCTTCCATCGTCCATCGTCTGTCATCTGCCGTCTGTCTGTCTGTCGTCCATCAACTTTTTCGTTTGAACGACTTCTTCTGAAGAACTGAGGGACCTAGAGTCATGATATTTAGCCATCTATTTAACATCTTCATTAAAATGACCTTGAACTACTTTCAAGGTCACAGGGGTCAAATATGTTAAAAAAATTCAACAATTTCTTCTCAAGTTCCATTAGGCCTAGGGTCATGATATTTGGCCAGTAGGTACCTTGGATAAAGAGCAATAATCTCTCCTCATTTAGTTGACCTTGACCTACTTTCAAGGTCACAGGGGTCAAAATATGTTACAAATTTTAACAATCTTCTTTTCAAGTTCCATAAGGCCCAGGATCATGATGTTTTGCCAGTAGGTACTTGGGACAGAGTGCTTTAAAGTATCCACATTAAAATGACCTTGACCTAGTTTCAAGGTCAAAGGGGTCAAATATGTTAAAAACTTCAAACAATGATTTCCTAAGATGCATTTGGTCTAGAGTCATGATACTTTGGTATGTCATGTAGACCAGTTATGAATAATTTTCTTTATAACAGTAATGTGGTCAAATGTCAACTTTAAAGTTCTAGCCGGGGTAAAAATTAAAAGTTTGAAATTTCAAGCAACAATAACTTTAGAAGCCTTTAAGAGATGTTAAAATGTCTTATGTTCTAGTTACCTTTGGTCTTAAGTTACCTACATGTCAGTTTCTTGTAACAAAAGAAACAGTTGAGCGATACACTGGCCTTCTGGGCGTCCTGTTTCTAAAAAAGTATAAGTGCAAGACTAACCAAACTTGGATCATACATGCATCTTATATTCATAACCCATGGACTATGAACCATGCATGATATGTTGAGTGTGGCCTACATTTTGCAGTCCAGTGAATTTCACACCATCTTCCTAAATATAAAGCTTTTGCCTTTAGCTGTGTGTTATATGCTGTATCTCACACATTTGAAGTGTTAGACTAATTAAACTTAGATTGTAAGTTGGGAAGATCAGCACCATCTTTAGGGTCACAACGTCAATGTTTTAATGGCTGTAGAACACTGGCTTCTGATTGGTCGAAATTCAGATATTGTTTGATTTGGCTAAAAAAATTATATGGGTGTATTTTGTCTTTGCGAACTCAGCTGCAACATCTGTTTTCTGATTTGACGAAATGGCCACTTTAAACTGGCTTTTGATTGGTCGAATTCCGTTAATTTCTGGTTTTAAACAAATTTGGTAAGTACATGTATTTTGGCACTGCAAATTCAGCCGCAACATCCGTTTTCTGATTTGATTAAAAAGGCTGCCATATACTGGGATCTAATTCGTAGAAATTCATTTACTGGTCGATTTTGCTCAAATGGTTTAAAGATGTATTTTGGCACTACAAACTCAACTGTAACTTCTGTTTCCATATTTGACACAATGCCTGCCTTATACTGGCTTCTAATTGGTCTTAATTCAGTTATTGTTCACTTTCAGTCATATGTATTTTGCAAACTCAATCATAAAATTTTATTATTTGACAAAACGGCCACTGTATATTGGCTTCTGATTGGTCGAAATTCAGTTATTAATTGATTTCTCTTAAAAAATTCGAATGTAAGTGTATTTTCTGCAAGATTGATCGAAATTAACATATATTTTCATTTTGCTCAAATTTGGTATGTACTTGTATTATGGCACTGTGAGATCCATTCTCCTATTTACATTTGCTTTTCCAAATAGGGGAGTGGGGGTAGTTTGGCAGACATCTGTAATGGTTCCCATTACAATTAGTCCTTTCATACCTCTGTATTGATCAGTATTTATAAAATGTAAAATTCTGAACTTTAGCTCAAACTTATAATGCATGACACGTTGAATCTTATGTTCAAAAGCAGGGACAGGGGAGACATCTATGTACGCATTATTTTCAGCTCACCTGCCCAAAGTGCAAGTGAGTTTATTTTATGGTACAGTATCCATCGTCTGTCCATTGTCCGATGTCGTCCTTCCACTTTCCCTTTAAACAACCTCTTCTGAAGAACGGACAGGCATAGAGCCATGATATTTGACTGAAAGTTTCCTTGATACATGTAGGAGCCCAACAAAGTTTGAGAACAAAAAAGACCTTGCCTACTATCAAGGTCACAGGGATCAAATTTGTTAAAACGTTTAAACGACTTCTTCTGATTTACCAAAAGGCACCTCTGATTTACCAAAAAGCCCAGAAGTGTGATATTTGTCTGATAGGTTCCTAGGATGAAGCCTGACAAAGTTTGCAAACAGAAATGACCTTGACCCATATTCAAAGTCACAAGGGTGACCAATATTCAAGGTCACAGGGGTCAAATATGTTAAAAAATTTAAACGACTTTTTCTAATTTACCAAAAGGCCCAGGAGTGTGATATTTGGCTGACAGGTTCCTAGGAGGAAGCCAATGACAAAGTTTGCCAAAAGAAATGACTTTGACCCATGTTAAAACCTTTCAACGACATCTTTTGATTAAACAAAAGGCCCTGAAGCGTGATATTTGGCTGAAAGGTTACAAGGATGAAGCCAGACATAATTTGCGAAAAGAAATTACCTTGACCTGTATTTAAGGTCAAAGGGGTCAAATTTGTGAAAAGCTTTAAACCACTTCTGAAAAACTATAAGGCTCAGATGAGTAATATTTGGCTGATAGGTACCTAGGATGAAGTCTGACAAAGTTTAAGAAAAGAATTGACCTTGACCAGTATTCAAGGTCACAGAGGGCAAAGTCAAAACCTTTGAAAGACTTCTGATTATTTAACAGTGTGATATTTGGCTGGTAAGTTCTTATTCAGGATGAAGCCTGACAAATTTTTATAAAAGAAATGCCCTTGACCCATTTTCAAGGTCAGAAGGTTCTTTTTGGTTAAAAGCTTTAAATGACTACCTGTTTTTCTGATTAACCAAAAGGTCCAGATGCATGATATTTGGCTGATAGGTTCATAAGATGAAGCCCTACAAGGGTCTGTTCTAATTTGTCTTCTAGCAAAGGAAGTTATTTGTGGATGATAAACAGTGTTAAGCTTTGAGTGGTATATGCTTCCAATTTGAAGTTAGTTTTAATCAATTGAGATACAATCGATTGAATGCCAAGCAATTTTTACTTGTGATGACCATTGAATACCAGATGAGTGATACAGGCCCATTGGGCCTCTTGTTGTAATAATTGTTTACTCTCTCTGTTACAGTCCTTTTGTGTTTCATTGTGAATTTTTGTTTAAATTCTGTTTCTTTTTCATACTTTTTCATTCTGTTCAAATAACTGCAACTATTTTCTTCCTCAGAACGTTAGTGATGCCGATGGCTAAGGAATTCGGACCAGACATGGTTTTGGTATCATCAGGATTCGACGCAGCCATGGGCCATGCAGCTCCCCTTGGCGGCTATGAAGTGTCAGCTTCATGTATGTTAATAACCTTATGGCAATATGTCTTCTGTGTAACTGTCCATATCTCTCTTTCATCAATGAATACTCTTTAGCTCACCTGCCTGAAGGGCAAGTGAGCCTTTGTCATGGTGCGGCGTCCATCATCTGTCCGTCACCGTTTCCTTGAAATAACTTCTTCTGAAGAATGGACAGGCCTAGAGTCATGATATTTCACTGAAAGTTTGAGTGTGAACATTACCTTTACCTTCTTTCAAGGTCACAGGGGTCAAATATGTCAAACAATTCAAAAGACTTCTTCTGAAGAAATAAAGGATATAGAATTTTCATGTTTTGCTGGTATCATCTTTGGATTGAGGTAGAGGAAATTTGCGGATGAAAAATGACCTTGATATGTCAAAAACATCAAATGAGTTCTTTAAGAATAATCAGAAGGCATAGAATCATAATATTTGGCTGGTGGCTTCTTGGGATTGAGCTTATCAAAGTTTGAGAAAGAAAATGACCTCGTGCTACTTACAAGGTTACTGGGACAAATGTGTCAAACACTTCAAACAACCTCTTCTGAAGAACTGAAAAGCAAAAAAATCATGTAATAATATTAGGCTGGTAGCTTTAATAGAGTGAGACGACAAAGTTTGCAGTTAAAATATTTGTTGTACAGTATAATATCTAAGACTGATTTTCTATGACTGCTTTAATATTCAGGTGAGCAATACAGGCCCTCTGTGCCTCTTGTTTCAAAGAGTTTCAACTAATGGCGTCTGTTAGATGTGTTACACATCTTATCAGATATTTCTCATACAGGATAACCTTTTGTCACAATGCCTCGATACTTTCTTAAAATTGTAGAATGATTTATTCTAAAAGCCATTTTAACATTTTGCATTTTTCATGTCATAGGTTTTGGTCACATGACTCGAGAGTTGATGGGGTTGGCTGATGGGAAAATCGTGTTAGCCTTAGAGGGAGGATATGAACTGACAGCTATTTGTGACTGCACAGAAATGTGTGTTAAAGCCCTTCTGGGAGAGGAGGTGAGTACGATCCTGTTGGTCACTTTTCCCTTCTGTGCTTCAAAATGTAAGGACAAAGTTGTTGGAAGAGAAATCAACAAAATGAGTCTTGTCGGAAAAAAAGAGGAGTTTTAGATAACTAAATTAACTAGTAATGAAATGAATTGATATTGTTGAATGGTTTTCATTAAGGATCAGTTCTCAATCTGGTCCTAAGTTATAATTCAGGATCAATGGTCACTCTTGTCCTTAGTTATAATTCAGGATCAATGGTCACTCTTGTCCTTAGTTATAATTCAGGATCAATGGTCACTTTGGTCCTTAGTTATAATTCAGGATCAATTTTCACTCTGGTCCTAATTAGTTGTAATTTAGGATCAATGGTCACTCTAGTCCTAAGTTATAATTCAGGATCAATGGTCACTCTGTTCCTTAGTTATAATCCAGGATCAATGGTCACTGGTCATATTTAGGATCAAGTCTCACTATGGTCCTAAGTTGTAATATAGGATCA
>JAULCA010063544.1:0-14640 GCA_032360845.1 Crassadoma gigantea
GAGCCTATGAATTTACAAGTTATAAGGATGTTATTCAGATGGATTTTTATTCACTGTCGCTGTCAATTGGCAATATAAGACGATATTTCTTAGCCTTAAGCTAAGGTGATTTGAGACGTTTACTACACCTTGAAAACTGTTCCCACTGAACAGTGACATTGTTTTAGGAGGCGATTTAGGACCAAAGGATATTGGTATGTGTTGTCTCCAGTTGTCAGTTCCTTCTGTGGTAGATATTGGTAAGTATGGTCTTGAGTTGTCAGTTCCTTCTGTGCTAGAAATTGGTATGTGTGGTCTTCAGTTGTCAGTTCCTACTGTTGTAGATATTGGTATGTGTGGTCTCCAGTAGTCAGTTCCTACTGTCGTACATGTTGGTATGTGTTGTCTTCAGTTGTCAGTTCCTTCTGTTGTAGATATTGGTATGTGTGGTCCCCAGTTGTTAGTTCCTACTGTTGTAGATATTGGTATGTGTTGTCTCCAGTTGTCAGTTCCTACTGTTGTAGATATTGGTATGTGTGGTCTCTAGTTGTCAGTTCCTCATGTGGTAGATATTGGTATTTTAGTTTTAGTTGTCTGTTCAAAACACTTGTCTGTTGGCAATATGATGTTACATTTCTCATCTTTAATTTAGAGATATTGGAAATGTATTATTTTTCTTTTTCAGGAAAGTACATCTTTTTGAAAAATAAATACAGACAATAAAATAAACAACAAACAGCCAGGCTATCATTTCAAGCTACCATTTATTGAGTGATTTAAGTATGACATATGTCGTTAGTGGTAATACATGATGTTTTAATGTTCTTTAAAACGTAAGGGGGTGGGGAGGGTAATTTTCTTATAAAATAACAAAACAAATCAAAGGATCACATACATCCGTTACAACCCTTTATGATAACTGTCCCATTAAATGAGAATATCCAAACATGGTCATTGTATTTCTCCTCAATTATTCAAAATAAATCCACCAGATTGTTTTTGACAAAACACCGTACCTTCGGTATATGTGTTAAAAAAAATAAAATAAAATGAATTAGAATCAATTAAAGAAAAGGAAAGATTATTTATAACTTACTGGCAGTTAACATGTGTGTACATGTGTAAATAAAACACTGCACATGTGGTTGTTTCATAATGATTGTGTGATTCAACATAATACAAGTCATAGATGATCAGTGATTACCCCTTTTTGGGCCTCACTATAGTGATTTCCCCTAACAGGACCTCATTGAAGTGGTTTCCTCTTTTGGAATCTCACTATTGTGACTAACCCTTTCTGGAGCCTCACCAAAGTGATTTTCCCCGTTTTGGGGTTTCACGAAAGTGATTACCCCTTTAGGAGCCTCACCAACACAATAACACAATTTTCATGCCATCCATGTACCCTAATGATCAAAATATCTCTGCAACCCCAGCAACTTTTTTGCAGAGTTACGCCTAGACAATCTGAAGAAAAGATTATTCTGTGATTCTCCGGGCTTCAAACCCTCCAACTCTCAAACATACGGGTTTTTCACAACAAATCAGTATATTTACAATGTCCAAATTTTGTCACATTTATACTAAGTATATAATATATATATAATGTATATATGCCGATACACAGGGATACAGATGATAGTGTTATTAATGAAATCCAGTTTATTGTCACAAAATTTATGACATCGGGTAATTCTAGGACAACATCATGCTCTAAAAATTATGACTGGTAGTTTTTTCAAAACTTGAAATATATATATATATATATTTGTATTCTTATCATAATTTTTTTTTACAATATATGATGTGGCAATCGGTAAACATAATTATCATTCCACGAACATTAATTTTTTTAATGAGATACATCTGTATAACATAATTTGCTGCCCTAACAGTCTTACATCGAACATTTCAAAAACAAAAAATCGCCATTTATACAAAACTCCTTCACACGGACATCCGGTGTAGGGTTCTCTTACAACTATCTCCAATACTTCTCATATCCAGGTAATTCAAAATACCTTATAAACAAGAATAAAACAAACAAACAATCAATCAAAACATCAATAATGCAGGGATAACCAATCAGATAACTGAAACACAAAAATGAGCAAATATAAGGCCACCCATAAAAATAAATCCACATTTGCCGTGCACCTACAGATTAATTAAAATAGTTGATTTCCCTGAAAAATATTTTCCACTTTCTATTTTAAGCCAATTCAGTTGAAAATAAAATTATTTCAAATGAATTAAGGTTTAACTCATTCACCCCTGAAGACACATTTGAACTCTTCCAATTTAAAGGTTGGAATAGTCTATTATGAAATTTCAGGGGTGAAAAGGTTAAAGAAATAATGTAAAGGAATTTGTACGTGGCAGTTTTAATATAAAGGTAGAGTACACTGCAAAATGGTCTTTTTAAGGATGGCCGAAGTCTTGAACTGACTCCTTTGTAAGTATCGTAAAATAAAACCCGCAGTGAAGACAAAAGTTATCAGAGAAAATAAAAAAGTTTGATGGTGAAAAAACAACAGGTTTTCAAGGATAACAAACAGTCATTTTGTGCTGAAAATAAAACTGAGAAGAATATCCCTTCTGTGATTCAGAAATTCAAACAGTGCAAAAATTTCACAATCCAGAAAAGTTTTGGAGAAAGTCCTTTCATGTTTCTAAACAAAATTATCTCCCAAATTCTCTTATTTCAATATCAAAACATGAAGAGTTGCTGAAACAGCAAACTCCTATTCATAAAGAAAAAGTAATTTTGTTGAATTTTGAATTAACTGCACATATGTTTGACAAAGAACAAGTTTAAATTTAAATCAAAGGCATTATTTACATAGAAATGTTTAACTCAAAACCATCACAAACCTTAGATATTTAATGAGGTAATGAAAACTAAAGGCTCCAATTCATATAGAAAAGGTAAATTTGTTGAATTTTCAATTAATGGTACATTTTTTGACAAAAATTTTCAAACAAGTACAAAATCATTGGCATCAAAAAAAAAAGTATTCAAATATTTTTTTTTAACTATTTTAGTGGTTAAAAGCAATAGAAAAATAATTTTTAAAAAAATGTAAGAAAATTATCCAGTTATCTCCCTTGGGTTCTTCAGGTTTGATATACATTTGGAGTTTTCAAACAGCAAAAAATTCTCTGTATGGTGAAACCTTTCTAATCTTACACCTGAGTATTGCATAGAACAGATTAACTAGGGATTTTATATCATTAATTTGACAAACAGTTATATTGCAAGTAATTTTTAAGACATTTTTTGATGATATATGCATTCAAGAATGTCTAAATAATACATCAAGTAAGTCTATTTTAACAAAAATAAGAATGCAAAATGCATCTTCAAGCTGTCAAATGAAAAATTTGAAATGTTGGTATGCTATAACGCTTTTTTTTAGCAACTATATAAATTGGTGCCAAGTTAGTCATTATTTCCCATGAGATCTTAATTTCCGTGTGCAGCAACTGCAAAGTACGGTATTCAGGAAAACAAAGTGATTTAAAAAGACTTTTATATAAAAAAAAATCATTTTTCATAAAAATGTCCATCTTAATCAAAATGCTATATCAAAACTCAAATTGTTTTTTTTAAAAAAAAATATTTGCATTTGATTTCATCGTCAACAAATGGGATTACTTCAAGTTCAGTCAACAGACAAAAACAATATTTCTAAAACCATATATATATTCAGAAGCTTAACATCAAATTCTCTCTTCATGCTCAGGGGAAAATATATATGTATAAACATTGATTAGATATTAATACATAAGCAAGAAATAATAATATCTGGGAACATTGATCAAAATGTTTATCATGTGAAAAAATCAATACAATCATAACACCTTTTGACATGCACAATAATATCTGTTTATTCCACTAGCTATCACAAACATGGATTTAGAGCACTTTATTGTTTATCTCCATAATCAGGATTCAATTTATGCTCTGGGAACAAATTTTATCATTATTTATATTTCGATTCCTCAGTTTCAATTTTACCTTTATATATATACATGTATATACTATAAAAATGTTAACCAGATGAAATTTAAGTGAACAAAATATTACATCTTCTTTTATCAATTAAGTTGAATTAACTCACTGTATATATATATTAAATTTAAAGAATAGTTGGAAGAGAATGAATTTTATGGGGAAAAAATCAATATATTGAACAGAAATTTAATAAAACTGTGTATCTGACATTTTCCTCGGCAGAACAGGTATTTTTTTACCAGCGTGATACCTTCAAATTAAAATTTTGCGTGATTTCTTTTCATGCAGCATTTAATCAGGATGTAGCTTTGTGCAGAGCTTATTTGGAAGTATATTCTTTCATATACGGAACAAAGTGTTAGGAATATGAAAATCTGCTCATGCAATTTCTCAATTCCTTAAATAACCTGCATTGGATGATGGTTGCCCTATTAGCCAATCCTGTTTACCAGTAAGCCTATTGAATGAGCTTACTGCCGTGGAAAGACAGTACAATATTTCTCTCTTTTTTTTCTATCCCGCAGGGAAAAATAACAATGAAAACATCTGCATCACAGGGAACCGATATTTGAAGCATAAAATTTTACATGTTCTCACTTTCAGAAAAATTAAAACATTGGCTTGGATTTTCAGAGAAATTGAAACATTTGCTAGAATCAATATTTTATTGTTCGTACCGTCTACCCGTTACAGGAAGGAATAACGACAGATACACAGATTTCTAATTAACAAGCACTCTACGAAAAATTGATATTTCATAATCAATGGATGTCGTAAACACAAAAAAAATCATAGGCAATTTACATTTCACTTACTCAATTAGAAACAAAACCAAATTTAAGGGATTAACAACCATACCTATACATGTATTTTCTAAAATATGTTTAATATGATACCAACAATCGCTTTTAAAAATATTCTATGGCCAATTTTCATTTGTGGTAAGTCAACATTTGAAATGTAAATATCAAAATATGATTTCCCGATCATAATGACTAGGGTTTTATTATTAATCATATTCACTTCTAAGCGTAGCACTATAATTATTGTATAATCATAGGATATATAATATTATTATTTTATTTCAAAATTTTGAAAACACTATCAAATATACACACGAGTCACCACAGGACCAATTTTACCGTGTCTATGGAGATTAAATTCCTTTGTAAGAAATATACGACAATAATGACGGGACATATAAGTGATAGTAATTAAACCTCTGGACATTACATGGATTTACGCTACAATGATTTTATCACATAGACAAGAGAAACAGGCACTTCAATGTTTCAGCATTATTTAGTTATTATTATTGTTATTTTCCCCCTCAACTATACATATTTATGACACCCAGGCATGGAGTGTCTATACGAGTACAAACGAAAAACGATGGCAAATGCACAGTTCTCTCCCTTCGTATTTGCACAATATTTACTTGAGCACAAAATCATGGCAAACAATATATTTTCAGGAGTAGATGCAATATTTATATCATCTTGACCACCTAACAGTAGCACTTGATTGTGACTTGAATCAGTACTTATGATCAATGAATGAATTTTCTACAAAAGAAAACAAAAAATGAATTGTCTCCCTTTGAATATTCCTCTTTACATGAAAATGAATGTTTTAACTAATATACATACATATTACGAGGAAGCACTGTTCTGCTTTATCTAACTAGTAACTAGTTAAATCTTTCTATACCATGATGTTCTTTTAAACATGAACCCCAGGAATTATCTAAACATTCTATTTCATTGACACCATTTCTTGTCAATGGTACCGAGTTCAATGTGTCCCAGATGTTTACAATTTTAAGTGGTAACAAGGAAAACCTCCGAGGACAACTATAATACCTAGAATTACACTATTCAATAACAGCCTACATGTTTTACACGATTTCTCGGACATTTCTTATTTTTTTTTCTTTTTATTTAAACTTCCTCTTTCCTTCTCACCTGGTTTCTCTCAAGATGTTGCTTTAACAAGTTCTTTGATAAAAAATAACTTTGTTTTTATCTGTGTTTCTAGTACTGCTTCGGTGGAGTGCCACCATCTTTAACAAACATCAATTTACACTAAATGTAATCACCGGAGAAATTGATAAAAACTTGTAAACAAGAATACTTCTGTATTTTTTTTTTCAGATCGAATCTGCACAGATAAAATGTCTTTGGCCGATGTCATCCTCTGTTTTCACAACATGTTTTGTGCACGTTGTTTTTTTCCACGGCTATCTGCATCTGGATCACCCAAAATACACAAAGACGAATATCCTACACTGACCAATTACATCTTGGTGAACTGATACGATCTTGATCAATATTTGGCAAAATGTACATCAATGTTGCAACATTAAAGGTCCATGTCGTCCATTTTGCGGTTTTTTTTTATCCTGAGATTTATATATCAAGTACATAACGGTACGAACTGGACAGTGTCATTTTTCGTTTGTCATTTGTTACTTCTGTTATGTTACTCTCGTAAAACACTTGGACTAAAATACCTGTACACGTATTACCGTATGGACGAAGACTGCCTGTTTGATATCAAGACATAGTTTCACGATAATATATATATGTTTAACAAAGTGGATCTGAACATCACCTTGACCTCTTCTGTGCACGGCTGCAGCCAATAACCAAACTATGAAGCTTTGTCCCTTCCTGGCACGCCAGTCAAACCACCAATCGCAGAAGACGATGTTTGCCCACTTGGCTTAAAAGGCAGAATATTGTGGCACATAGTTGAACTGCGAATATCGCCAAACTTTGTCTCAGTTTTCAACTGGGTGTCGTGACAACGATCACATGACACAAGACGTCTATTCACCGGCAGTATTTCCCAGGACATGGCTGGATACTGTCAAATATCACACAAACCCTTCCACTGGGCTTTCAGCATTACGCTACTTCGTTCTTCACATTGAGGTCGAGCACCTCCTTCATCAATGGCTGGATACCCTCAGGATTCACTTTGAGCAAAACGTGCGAGTGCTCTTCGTTCAGGTTGCGAATGTCTGTGAGTTTCATCAGAAGTTTGGGATAAAGAGAGCGCACTAGACTAGAAGGGTACCTAGACTCCATGTAGCGTAACAGGAGGAGAGCGTACTTGTCTTGTTCCTGACAGATATATGCTTTGTCAGTCACATTCGTACGATCCGGTGAGAAAAGGGAGATAACCAGTAACAAAATAAGCATGGTTTCGTCTGCCTTCAAATCTATTGCTAAAGATTTTGTAAACTTCATGTGCTCCTCGAATAAGCCGCCTCCTTCTCCCATCTTGAGCTGATCCAGAGACATGGCGTTACTCTCGTTATCAAAGGGATCCAAAAAATGTTGTTTTTCCTTATCGAACGTGATGACGGAGCGAATGATGAGCAGCTCTATACTACCTCCTTTTAAAAGACTGATCTGGTCAGTCTGAGAGAGAGACTTGAAAGATTTTATTTTCTTAGCCATATCGATTACTCTCCGTACACTCAACTCTGCTATATTGACTAAGTCCAAGAAAGAGGCATTTTCTCGTGGGATTTCCGAGTCGATGCTGACCTCGAGGGACTGACGATAAGCGCTGACAACTTCGTTGATGAGGTAGTCCTCGTCGGGTTCGAGAACGCGGACCTTCCCTGTGTAGCTATTGGATGTACTCACATCACTAATCTGATTTTTCCTGTCACATTCTCGTACTTTTCTGTAAAACAAGAAAAAAATATCTTTGACAGCACTGTATATATGGTTTATTTGCATTGTTCAATCCAAAGATATTTCCAAATGCCAAAGTATTCAGTCTTATAGAATTTGAATGCATTGCATAAAAACTAGATGAAAATGTACATTTATTTCACAGTGATATTTCATCATGAAAATTTCCAATAAATGTTATTAAACGTTACAAAGCAAATTATTTTTTGACATATTCATTGATTAATAATCCAGAGTTAAACGCCAATAAATATTTTACTTATAATATCAACTAACAAACTTAAAAATTCAACAACAAAAACAGATATCATAAATCAATGAAAAATTAATTTATTACTTTAAAAATTGAAATAAATTCGTATTTTAATTGCATATTTACATGAACCAAATTTGAAATTAACCCATTCATATCAAGTTTTTCAAAATTGAAAAAACATTTTTTGAATTGTTGCTGTCAGTGAATCAACGTGTACAACGAATGTTTCCTCATAACAGTTATCTCCCCTTGTCCAGCAATTTTTCTGTTATTTCTGACATGTCTAATATATATTATCTTTCCAAAAACATGACTTGGATGCAGTCAATTTTTGTCAAGATATTGTAGATATTGATTTAAAACAATTTTTTCAGTATAAATTTTTTAATCATTGACTTAAAATTTTGGCCACGGGGGGCATTCTTAGCATTGTACACTAAACTCACTGTCCTTTCGTGTACCTATTCTCCTCAATCCTCTGCTTTTTACGACTTTTCTCCTCCTCTGTCAAGATGTATTCTTTTCTCATGCCGATTTCAAAACATTTCCTCAGACGACAGCGTTTACAGAAACGGCGATTCGAGACATCCATTTTGCATTTCTCTTCGTATGGACATTTGAAATATTCCTGAAAAGTTAGAGATGAAAATTAGTATAAGTATTTTCCTATAACTTTTTCTCCCATCATTTGATTGAAAATTGCTAAAATGAGTGGCTTGAGGGGAAGAATTAACAGAAAGTACATTTGTATACCAAAATACTTAAGTTTGGCTAAGACAGGTTTCAGATTATGCACACGATTAAAAAAATATGTTCTTGTTTGTACAGATTTTTGTTTTAACAGTTTTTGAATTACACAGATCTTATATGCATTCAGATAACAGGTACATACATGATGTCTAAAATATCTGTTCTGGTTTGTACAGTATTTTAGATAACAACGGTTTTTGTTCACAATTTTGACACAATATATGAAGTTTATGCATACAAAAATGGATGTTCTGGTTTGTGCAGGTTTTCATATTATACAGGTTGAAGTCGAAAATACATGTAAGTGGTATGAACTGTACCAAGAAGAAGAAGGTTTTCGTTTAGATTACACCGGTTCAATTTACACTAAACTCACTGTCCTTTCTAGACAACTGAAGAACTCGGCTAAAAAGATCAGGTGTTATCAAAACACCAGCGTAACTCTGGCAATAGATTACGAAATCACACACACTAATCCCCCGAGGATCCTCTTACAGCTATGGAAAGCTGAAAATCCTACACCCCGATATACCTGAACAAATCTTTTGTGAATTTCTCAAATTGTAGTCATTAAATCTGCTGTACATATGAAATTGCAGCCTCAGGTAATTTTTTTGCAGGTATTTATTTCATTTTTTCAAAAGTCGGAATCTATTTCTGTACAGATTCCTTCAGTATAATAAACTTAATTAAATGTCGAAAAATGAGCACCTCGTGTTTATGTGTAATTAGGGGTTTAAAATTGTCATTCGAGGAAGACATGTATCTTTACAGAGTTCAACAAACCATTACAGGGCAGATGAATAGGTAGAAAACATGGCCGCTTCGATTTCCTTTACCTGGGGATATAATTGGTTTGTGTGCTCCTTCAATGTTACTGAAACCAGGTAAAATGTCGATATCTTGTTGACATCTTGCTACAATTTACTCGATAACTGTTACACTGCGTCATGGATTACGATCACACTATCATCCATGTCGCCAAGATCAATACAATATACTACCGGGCACATTGAAACTGAAGGACAGAAAAAAGTCTCATTTTAAATAACGATTTTATCAATATTTCTTCATCAGTTCATTGAAAGAGGTCTTGAGCAGTAAAAACGAATTTTACACTATCTGCATTTCACTAACGAAGTGTGTTTTTCAGTTTTTTCTTTATATATATATGTAAACTATTTAACGAGACACTTTTTTAATACTTTTTCGCTTGCATCGGTACAGGAGACCCGTAGGCAGTGAGCTGAGGGTGATAAGAATCGCTGGGGAAAGGGTATATTTAATGATTGATGAGACAATCTCATTTCACCTGTGAACAGATACACGTGGATGGTCGAAGCGAGGCTGATACCACACCAGACATGATGATCTAATGATTCATCCCACATTCATCATGTCACACTTCAAACAACCGTCTCCTTGAGAAAGTTCATTAATTAAAAATTTGTCTTATTAGGAAGTTCGTTAATTAAAACACAGAAAATATTTTCCGAAGTTGAACATGTATATCTCCCAGGTTCTATCATTAAGACTCTTCCAAACTTAAAAAAAAAAAAAAATTTTAGTTGAAGCGATGAATTTCTCTTTTAAATATTTCAATTATAGATAAACATTTTATAGTAAAAATCCATTAAGGAAACTCAAATATATTTCAATAACGCATGTTTTTCATCCGTCTCATATTTGCATTAGCGTGTTTGCTGATAACTTTTCACACATCAGTATACAGTAAAGTTCTCAAAAAATATTTTTGCCAAATTAAGAAAAAAAAAAATTTAGTTTTATTATTCACTTTTCCAGAGACCTGACAATGTTTGTTCTGCAGTAAACATGAACGGAAAAAAACAAATATAAAAAATTTCTCAGAAACTCCATGTAATTTACATGTCACGAAATTCTACAGTTGGAAACAGAGATGGGAATACTGTTATAAACACTCCAAAATCTGAAGTAAAAAATAAATTTCCTGTCACAACAGTATTTTTTTCTCCCTAAGAAGGTGACAAGTACTATAATTATGTAAAAGTAATGCATGTTCTCACTTTTTTATTTTTATTTTACAACTTTTGTCTCATGTACTTTAACAGTACAAATCTCTTCATCACGTTTATTCCCGATTTTACGTATCGCGTTCTACATAAACAACTATAATCACAGGCTGTACTAACTGCGCGTCACACTATGTGGTTGTTTAATCGGAAGTGGATAGGAGTGTACTCTAAAAACAACCCTTCTTGCATTATGTATATACAAAAAAAGTTTTGAAATTCATTTATAAATAAAATTTCTTTTATATAATTTTCTGCAATAGAAAATACAAATAAATGATTAAATTTTGTTAAATTAATCCTGAAATGGTTTAAACTGACACCCTTTTTGAAATTTTTCATGAGTATCAAACTTAAGTTTGGACAGGCTAAATTCGAATTTTTTTTTCTGATAAAAAAAATGTTCATGTCTGTTTTCAGGGCCCTTCAATTTGAACTCAAGAGAGGTTAGTTTGAATTTGTATCCTTGTATATGTATGAACATAAAAAAAATATTTAAACCATCCAAAATGAACCCCGTATAAACCAGACTTTTGACAATGCCCCACTATTTATTTCAATTAAAACCTGTTGTAATCTGACAATCCAAAAAATGTCTAGATTTTGTTCTAAATAGTGTTAAGTTTCGACTGTTTTTATTGCACTGAAAGATACCCCGAATCTTACACCCTGAATTTTACACTCCAAATCTTACATCCTGGATCCTACACCCTTAAACCTTTCAAAAGTACATTCCCCACCCCTCTTCAATTTAAGCATATCAAGAGGTAGGGTTATTCAGAAAGAATAAATCTCATAAATCTAGCACAAAAAAAAGACATTTGTGGTATCAAATAAAAAGAAACTACAAAGTAACCTTGCTAATACATCAGAAATGTGAAATAAAACCCACACATCAATTTTCCGTAGCCTATTACATGGGCTAATTAAGTTTGAGCTCCCAGATCTTGTACAATGGTAAATTCAATCCAATTGGTCGGTATTGAATTCAATCAAACATTTCTAGATTGGCCCCATGATACCAAAGTATTTCATTACAGAGTCTAACAATTTTTTGAAACAAAATCTATCAAATTTTTGAAAAAGATATTCAATTTTCTTTCGATCACATAATACCATAAAGTCATTTAAATGATCGTGTCATTAAAATTTAATGGACTGCCTTCTTTCACTCACATTATGTCATTACAAATTTAAAGGATCACTGCAATCACTGATCATGATATCAATTTGAACTTTATTTTTCTTTTTTTTTTTACCCCTGACCCGAACCAAGCATTACCCGATATTCCTTATCAGAAAACGCAAAGAAGTTTTAAGGTATCTTTCAGACAGAATACATTTTATTCAAATCTAATTGATATAAAGTCATATGTCCGCAGATGAAATGTACAGGTTCTTGGAGTATCGTATCAAGGCACATTAGCGAAGCTTGATACCAGACGACAGTAACACGTTACGTGTATATCGATTCAAGCCCTTGTAAAGCATTTAGTTGTTGTAACATGTTGTGCGTTACTGCTGACTGGTGAAAAATATCAACATTGATACAAAATGGCCTCAAGGCTAAATGAAATGCATACTGTATATATTCAATAATTTTTTCAATAAATCCTATCAGAAATTGAATTGACTTCCAATGGAACAAAGACCTGTATAACATTTGTAGTGTAACAGAACATCTTATTGAAACAGGTGGTGGTGGTGGGGGGGAATATATTTCAGAGACAATAAGAAAAAAAAATTCTGAAGGTGATGTATTTAAAAAAAAAAAAATTTCTTCCAAAAATCACTTCTGTTAAAGAGTTTTGTCTTGTTTTCATAATTTGCCTTTACTTCGATACACATTGTCCTTTGAAATGGCACTGACAAATGTAGCCAAAATGAGAGAAATATTGTGATTTCATGTTTCTTTGTTAAAATTTTTATTCTTCACACAGAATTTAAAAAATATATTTAAAAGACATACAAAGTAACATGCTGTACCGTTGAAAAGAAAAAAAAAATCTGCAAATAGTGTCACCGCATGTGGCTTTGTAAAGCCTTGCAAGTCTGAGCCGCGAAATGGGTCATTATCTCTCGCACAGATGTCGTTAAATATACTTCACTTTTTTTTTTAACGCAGATCGTCACATATAGAAATCTCACGCGACCATTTAAGTAAGAAAACCCTATTATAACCAACATGTATCTAAATATGGCAAGTTTTATAAAAGGTTAAATCACAAATTAGTCAAAATGAGACCAGGAAGGACGGCTTGGCTGAGCACTTACTGAGATTATGTTTCTATTTTCTTCCATCAATTAGGACTGTTAAATGATTAAGCAAGTTTTCTTGAAGTCAGAGTGACTCCATTTTCGATTTACGAAACACTTTGAGATCACATATCGTTCCCATATTCTGCATGAATAATTTAGATCAAAATGAAGTCAACATTTTTTTTCTGCAGAACTGTGGTTAATGATTTAATTAAGCACAGCTGTGTCCATAAATATTGATTTGCTTATAAGTAGTACTTACCGTGCGATAAGTATTATATATATACACACACCTGTATCAATAATTTAAAGATAGATGAACATGAAATGGAGATAACCTCTTCTGATAACTTACTCAAAAACAATATTCCTACAAACACTAATTTCAAATTCTTATTAAAGAATTGAACCGGAAACATTAAACTCACATTCTGCCTCAAGGGAACTTATTACTTTGGTCATTGCTGTAGTTCGTTAATTATTTGTTTCACTGTGTATTTGCAAAAGTTTAGTCTATGGCCCTGTGACGGTTCAAGGGAAGCAGAAATAATTTGTATAGACAAGTGATGTTCATTTAAAAACAATTTATTAATAATATTTATCAAAGAATAGCGAAAGGAATCTTTATAAACAAGTCGATATCGGAACCCTGTTGAAACAAATTTAACCTGAATTAGGTTATAGACAACGAAATGGAAAACACTAATATATTCCATTATATATCAAATTGACTGATTGTTTTAAAGTTTATAAGTTTTAGAGATAATAATTGTCAAATCGACTGGCATGGGTGGTCTTAAGATGTAGGTCTGCCTGTATATAAAGTGAAATAATACAGTATACATTATGAACTTGGGCTGTTATTACAGAGTAACCCTCCAGGCAGATGGCCTCCTTGCCCTATGTCATATCAGATTTCCTTAGCAAGGTGCACTCAATGACCTCACCAGGTAGATCAACCACTCTGTACTATAGCCACAAGCTATAGCACGACCTACATAGTCCTCGGACTGTTTTTACCAGTGGCCCCGAACAACCCTAGCCCAATCCTCTTATGAAAACCCTCGCGAACACAAAACCTTTTTTACTTTAAACTTTATCACTTAAAATACAAACACAAAACGGAAAAAGAACCAACCTAGTTTATATGGGTAGTTGTTTAAAACGAGAAATTTCAGATATGATAAGACAGAATAATATGTTCCATAAATTAGGCAATTACAGCGAACAATTTGTTGTAATGTTTATTTCGAAGCTAACAAATTACGGCATAGCTGTGGTAGAGAGTCCCATCTGGTAGGTTGGGCCCTCCCTAACCACATGAAGTGTTGTACAAGTTTATCAGGACATAAGAGTTCACTTCCTGTTACTAGTTACCAGGCGCATAAAACACCAAATTAGATTTAATGACACAAAAGTCAAAACTTTATATTGTTTTTTCCCCAAGAAAGTATTTACAAATACAAATAATTCAAAATAATTTTGTAATATTTTTACAATATTATTTTTGGTTATATTTTTGTTGTATTTGGTGAAGTTTTGCATGTTTAATCTTCTTTGTTTAAATATTTTGCAACATATTTGTGTTATGTTACTGTAATGTATTCAATATTTTTT
>JAULCA010063766.1:0-17239 GCA_032360845.1 Crassadoma gigantea
CAAGAGTTGTTGGAGAACAACATAGCTCACCTACCGACAACATGTTCAAATCAGTGCCTTTTTCATGCGTAAAATTCGCTACATTTCCCTTGATATCATTATTCATTCTTTTTAAAACAATTATAACGCAAACACAAAACCAAATTTATCAGTAATTGTAGGGTAATACAATATTTCAACAGTCGCACCTAAACTTTAACCAAGCCAAGACAGGCATTTTTTAGCCTTTTCCATATGTAAAATTCGCTACATTAGCGCCCCTATTCTTCGAATAGGCGAGCTAAAAAGGCATTACTAGCCTATGAAAGGCTTTGATAATCGATCAGTCTTAACGTTGCCTTTCATTACCGAATACTACGAACATTCAGATCTTGTGTTACATGCAATGTGCCATGAAAGTGTCAAGCAAGATTTATAATTAAATAATAAAATCATTTAGGACTCACGCAACTGAATCATTTACTTGATATTACAAAGCTTTTGGGCTTATAAAATTTGTAGAGGCATATAAGAGTACTTCAGACGTCTGCTTTTGGCGACTGGAAGTTTACAAGCCAAACCGGTGACGTGGGATTGGAACACCCCCTAGCAATTGACCCCATATCAATCTGCCATCATATATTAAAATCTACTAAAACTTAACATTTTTCTAAAGTTAAATATCTGCAGATTTCAGTAAATGTAAAATATGTCGACATTTGCCTATTTAAATTACTCAAAGGCACTGTAACAAACCGGAACTTATGTAGGAATTACAAACGTATGAAACACTAACTGATTGGGTGATTTAGTTGCGCGAGACCTTTAAAACAAGTTTTGAAGCATGTACCCAATTGTCTTGACCCGGTCTTCAGGTACGTAAAGACGCTAATACCTGTTCAACCCGGCCTATATATACTTGTATATGATAAAAAATGTAGAGTTGACTGAGTAACGGCAAATAGGTTTCCGGATTGGTCCTTTTTCTATTTGCTAAACTTAAGTGACAGTGCTCCGAGCAGATTATGTGTGTGTACGCGAGTGTGGACTGATTAGATTGGACATGAATTGAGGTTAATCGAGAATTGTCGGAACATTCCGTAAATGAGATGGAGAGTCGACAGTTCCCGATTCAGATTTAGGTGACCATGGAAAGGTATCACGGAATCAGGAAAATATGGGCTTGTGTACTGAAACTGAATTGAAGCATGAGCAGCTTCAAAAACGGGATCAGGTTTATTAACAAATAGTATTAGTTGTGTTTTTAAACATACTGAGTTTGGCTATAACGTGGGGTACAGTATCACTATCTAGGGTGCGAGAATTTTCATCTAACATTTTTGCTGGAATTTCAAGAATGACGTCATAATTAAGTCGTTTACATCCAGTATTGGTGGCACCGCCATATTGAATTTAGCCCTTTGCATTTTGTTATGCATTTTCATCCTCAGGGGTAACGCTTACTTTCGCCCCTGGACTATGTCATAACAAAATCAAAGGCTCATTTTGTGAATGAGAGATGACTAGTTTGATCCTGTGATATACATCATTACAATCTTACGGTCGTGTAACGGTAAAACTTACTGGTTTTGATGTCGGGTGTCGCTCCTCTAACTTTCAAAGGAAAGGTTTCAGTTAAGTGAGTGGTTAGTTTTTGTTTACATGACCAATCAAAATACAACACTTTCATTAACCTAGGCATCTTGGTTATTTATAAGAAATAGTTTGAATTCTCGTTTTATAACCCCCTTCCTGCCTGCGGGGGTTGGGGCTGGGAATGGGGGTGGGGGTCGAGGGTATGAGTTGGCCCCCGGACGACAATTCTAGTTTTCTATAATTTCGACCACAATGACCTTGAATACATGTAAATTAGAATAATTTGTAATAATGTTGTAGCTATTCAACCAAGTAATATTGCTATTGTTCATCATATCTCTTTAAATAGATACTTCAATTCTTTCGTGTATATCTATATTTAGCACGACCTATGACCTTCGGTGACTTATATACCTTGGCTTTGGTATAACATGTGTAAATGAGAACTTTGCCATATGATGATATCGATTTGCATTTATACATGTAAACATGTAACCAAGACCATTTCAAGACATCCCAGTATGATGGCAGTGTATGCATGTTTGTTAAAGGCGGTATGCTAGTGTATTTGCCTCCTTGTGAAAGAGTGAATCTACTGCCGATACCCCTAGAGTGCCATCGCATTGAATTAATGTGCCGAAGTAATTTAGCACAGTATGTACCCGGTGTGGTTTCGTTTGGTTTTATTTTGTTTAACGTCCTATAAACAGCTAAGATCATTTAAGGACGGCCTCCCCTGTGTGAAGATGCATGTGTTTAGTGAATACGTGTGTATTTTGGGAGGCTACAATATATTCGTGTTTGTTTCCTTGTGATAGCTCGGAATTGATGCCAACTTTATGGTGCTTTCTCACTGAAACATACTGCCGAAGACACCCAGCAGGACATCCCATCCGATCACATTATACTGACAACGGGCGAACCAGTTGCCCCACTCCTTATTTGCTGAGCGTTAAGCAGGTGCAGAAACTACCGTTTTTAAATACTTTGGTATGTATCGGCCAGGGGACATAACCCAAAGCCTTCCTTACAAGGGCGAACGCTCAACAAATGGCCAAAAGTGAGGCACTGTCAAGGGTGACATTAGGAAAAAGAAAGTTATTTAGAAAGAAGACAAGATACCTGCAGGGCAACTCTCGACATGCAGGGATTTACAACATTCAATGGATAACAGCTAGGCAGGTCCCCATATAAGTTACCTGTTACAACAAGTGGGAAATCTTAGGTTAATTTTTAATTTAAGTCTCCGACCTGCTGGTGTAATGTTTGATGCTGCTGTGGATACAAATTGTTAGTCAGATTCGCCTACAACCTTAAGTGTCACACATCCTCAGAATTCCAAGGATGGTATTGTATTGTTGCTGACAAAAGACAACCCCCAAAGCGGACAAATATTGATTAAATATTAACTATGAATAACATTATTATCGGGTTGTTTGGATTGTTAACATCATATCATATAATTGAGTAGCCTCACCGGCTAGATTAATATTCAGTTAAGATATTAAGGACAAAGTTTACTAACATATACTCACACCAACTTACTCTCAATGCTTATATGTATATAATATGCAAATGGTATTTCAATGATATTATGTGTATTTGTAAGTTAATGATATTCCCCTGCACTGTAGTTTATTGACTACATGTATAAACCTCCCTTGAACTTCCATTTCGATGCTACTGTTGAACAATTTGGCCACGACTTCTTTGTCGGCCAGGTGTCTCAAACGGTTAACGCGATTGTTTAGCAGTTCAGAGCTACATGTGTAGTATCCTGGTCTAGCCCTGTGTTTATTTGTTTATACTCAGATTGGCTGTTGCTAAGTATGTTATGTTTATTTTTTGTTTATGTTGGCTCATAAATATCACAGAGGATATAATGTTATTTTTAGAAACAATCGGTGCATTCCATTGTAATGAAACTAATATTTATGATATCTTTAAAACACTGAAGTTAAAAAGTGCAACTGGATACGAAACTAAAAGTCAGAGTTAAAAAATACTACCGAGAAAGTTTACTAACCATTTCTCATTGTATTCACTTGATCATTAAGATAATGTAATTTCCCCTCGGTATGCATATTAGCTACAGTTCTACTTTTATGTAGGGGAAAATGAACGAACTCTTCCATCGAATTGTATACCGATTTTACTGCTTATTTCTGTAAGCAAATTGTTTAAGAGAGTTATACACAAATACTATCATAATTATATATTAATGAATAACTTACTCTATAAATAGCAATCAGATTTCGGCAACCTTTTAACAATTGATAAAAACTTGCCAAAACATGTTCAGCTCTTCAAAGCTATCAACAAACATGAACGGATTTTTTTTATATATATTAGGCTTTCGACAGGATTTGACACATAGCGTCTATATATCAAATGATATGTTTATGAGATTTCAGTCAACATCAATCTCCCATTGATTGACAAAGGCAGCTCATATTACGCAATAGGGCATTTCAATGCAGACGTGCACAATTGTCGATCAACGGGTCTGAGTTGTACCTGTTACTGCTATCAAGGAGTGGGACGACTTGTTCGCCCATTATTAGTTTAATGTGACAGGGTGGGGTGTCCTGCTGGGTGTCTTCGGTTGTATGTTTTCGTTAGGTAGCACTATCAAGTCGGCATAAGTTCCGCGCTATTACAATCATACGATGTGGTAGGTGAGGTATGTTAAACTGTAACATGTAACAAAGATATGTAATGATAGATCCGTTTCTATGATACATTAACATGTAAAAGATACTTATAAATGTGTTTAAATGTAAAAGAAATATAGCTAAATGTAATGAAGATATCTTTTGAAAAAAAACAGTGTATTGTAAATCTTATTTTCAATAAATGTTTCCATTAAAATGCATAGTAATAATATAGAATAAAGATGTAAATATTGCAGGTGTATATTGTTAACATTGAAAGCTATTTCTAGTTCAACTTGTATGAAATACATATCAGCAACTGTAATAGACAGTGTTATTAAAATAAGAGATAATTGTATCTTAAATTTTAAGTTTTAACGTTAATTTTGCTAGTAATCTTTTCAAGTATTCTTAGGTTAACCACTGGATGCCTTATATCATTGTAACAGGTGTACTCGATGCACTAGGTCAGCATGTTTACTTGTGTGTGTTGTCTATCTTACTCGTTTCATAACGAATACGTGTGCGGTTGGGTGAATGTGATTGCACGAGTATTTCAATACTCACGCCATCCTGGGTGTCGTATACATACGCACCCGTGACCTTCCCACCTCACTCTGCGCTGTGCTGCCGTCAGAGCAGAACGGACCTTTCCAGGCCTCTGGTAAGTCATTATCATGGTATCAGTAATGCGTAAGTGTACATTAGCAGAGTGCAATATAATATAATACAATAATATAATATCTGTGTAACTTAACTTAAATGTAACGTCGAATGTAAAGTGAAAGTATAACTATATGAGTATTGGTAGACAGTGTTCCGTATTATTGTATATCAATCCATATATAACTATAGTTTTCCTACTGAAAGGAAAATAAACCAATATACTCAAAAGGTCTCTTCAAGAACGAGCTAGGAGTTACATCATTATTAATGTTTAACAGCCCATCAACACATGATAGGTCATTCAGGGCAACAAATTGTTGACAAAAACAAATGCAAAATAAAAACATCAAACTCAAAGGTAAAAGACAAACATCAATTTGAATAATAAAAGTGGCTATGGTGACTCAAATTTTATTTAAAAGACCAACAGCTTTCAAGTAAACACACGAAAAGTGATTACAATAGAGATTTTATTTTGAATACCAAAATATCGTGCATAAAACTTCAATAGAAAATAAATCTGTAGCTATAATGGTCTTTCAATAGAAATCACAGCAATTTAACGACACACACCGACGAAGTAGGCATTACCAATTACAGCCATTCAAGACTGATCAGACCCTCTCTTCGAACGGTACAACATTTGTTAAAAAAGATCCGGGTGTTACTATGTTTTTGTACGTGACAAAAGCCGTTTCCACACAGGTTCAGCACTATGTAGTTCAGGGTTGAGACTATTTTCTTTTATCAGTGACACAATCGTGAAGACTAATCGGTTTGTCATGACAGGGTGGGGGGGGGGGGGGTCAGATTGTCGGTGAATTTATTCATACTATTGAAGGTCATCCCTACTCTTTCAATTGGTTGCCGATTATGGAGGATTTGATTAACAGCAAATGAAATGCATTTACCACAAGGGTTTATTTTCGATAACCTTAATATAGTAATCGCAGCGTGAACCTGAATCAAAAGAGAAATTTTCACAAACACTCCGTGTTTTGTTACCTAAACGGGAATACATATAATTTACCTCGTTGATGTTTAACAAACGCACATCTGTTTCAAACCAGACGTATAAGTTATCTCTGCTGACATGTTCAATTTTAAAATGTCCAAATTTTCCTTGAGTTTATTTGTTCTTTTACAACCATAGATAGACTTGGTCACATATTATTTGACACATCCTGGTCTGAAAACAATTAAAATGTGACTACTCCAATAACTGAAAAATAATTTTTCATCTCGATACATGATTTTAATTTCTGTGTATTGGAAAAACATTTAACATGTACCTGGCTGTACACATATGAGATTACCCATTTATATTCGTGACAATCAATAGTTTTATATCACTTCAAAAAAGTTATTATTCGAAGTATGATAGGAGTTTGAAATCTTTCTCAATATCTTTGACCTGATAGATGAAGACTAGGTTTTGCCGTTAGTAAGTGATAGGAACAACTGTTTTACATTTTAACATTTATACTTTTTGACATTTAATATGTTTATAATTGCATTGAAGTAATTGTATTTCAATTCAAAACTACAAAAACCAAGTCTGCAGTAAACAATCGCGGGACTTATTAGCTCATTAAAATCAAAATTCTTCAGTTTTTTTAAATGACATATACATCAAAACTATAAGCATTGTCTGGATTTTTTTTATACATTAGTTACAGCCATATAACATCAAAATAATTTGAGCTATTCCGATCTTATTGGTACATAGCAAATAAGGCCCCTCCTTCCCATGCATTTATAGATTTATCTCCCGTACCACTGTGACGTCACATAATCACCTTTGTTATGACGTCATATATTACTCCCTAGTTACAATGTACCTAGACATTTTCAGCATCATAAAGATTGAACAATGAAAGCGCTTATGTCTAAGTCTATCTGATTTCCTGATTAAATAAATAGGTATATGGACACCTATTTTTTTCTTTGTATTGTAAATCCTTTTCCAACACGCAGGATTGGTTTCCTTTTTTTAAAGGGGAGTAAGTTGTTTTTTTAATACGTGTAGGACAGTTCGTTACACAACTCATTACCCTGGAGCTGTAATAGTTCTGTTCTTATGCCTCACTTTTGGCCTTTAGTTGAGCGTTTGCTCCTGTGAGGAAGGCTTTAGGTTCTGTCCCCTTGCCAAGCATTACCAGAGACTGTAAACATAGTAGTTTCTTCTCCTGTTTACCGCTCAACAATAAAGGAGTTGGACGACTGGTTCGCCCGTTTTCAGTATAATGTTACCGGGTTGGCTGACCTGCCGGATGTCTTCCCATCAGCATCAGTTCCGCGCTATCACAAGCTGACAAATACGAACATATCGCAGCCTCTCAAAACACACTAGCATACACTACATGCATGCATGATGCACACAGGGGAGGCCGTCCTTAAATGACCATAGCTGTTGATATGACATTAATAAATACTAAACCAAACATACATAATGTATAAAAAAAAAGGTTTATTTTCAAATTAACACTAGTATAGGACAATGCTATTTAATGATTGCAAGCACTTCTCTATAGCAAATACTATGCCCATAAATTTTCCATACTTAAATATATATATATAGATATGTATCAGATCAACAGACCGAGCATTCGGCCTGTACTGGACAATCAATTTTCTACATCAAAGATAAATTAAATATGTTTAAAGACTGTAAAATGTAGCCTACAGCTGACAAAAACGGAACAATTCAATGTACACAGCATTATCTGACACTATACTTTGGTATTTATTCAGCCAACAGCCACGTGTTTGACAACGACAAACATAGCATATACAAAAATAATTGACCACACATACAGACCTGACAATAATCTTCATAAGTTTAAGGGTGTCTTCTATTGCCCAACTATTTGCATAGCAGAGGCCCAACCATTCATTTAGCAGACAGATTCTGAGTTTTGCCTCTTTGAAAAATATTTGTTATTTGATAGAGTACCAGCAATTTTATTTTAAAGTTATCAATTTAAGACATGTATTAGTAATGCTAATACACTATTTAATCGCAACATCTGGCTACTACCTATTTCTTCAAGGCCCAATCTTTTACTTAAAGTGTCTTGGCTTGTTGCAATTTGTAATTAAAGAAAGAAAATACAGACTGTAGCTACGTATGAATTTATACACTGTATATGTACAATCTGCTCAAAGCCTGACTAGCTTGATTACTACACGTTTTATGAAAATACCAAGCGTGTACAATTTCATCTTCAGAATTAAATAGCCCAGACAAAATATAAAAATTCTCTACAAGCCAAAAAAATATTTTTATCACGTTAACTACGTTGATATTGTAACCGATAACAACTTTTGCATTTTGCATTAACAATCTCCCGCCACGTATATATCACGTGATCTAAATAGCAATATCATAATGTCATTTTGTGAATCGTAATTTGCCCCTTAGCTTCACAATGCCACTAGAAATTGGTTTTGAATGACGGTAGGCGTTGCCTATAACTATTGGAACATGATAACAATAAAACGTCTACTGTAACGGAATCATTAGTATCGATGCTCCTTCTTTTACTTTATAAGGAGGGGGAAATAATTTTGCGTCGTGTCCGTCCGTCCTTCCATCTGTCCTTCCGCTATCTTGTCCCGGCTCTATCTCCTACGCTAATCTTGTTACTTGAACCTCATACCTGGGTATGGGTTCACCTTGGTGAGGCCGTGTGTCTTTTTCATTATGATAACTCTGATAACAATCGCACAAAGATCAGCTAAGTAACTTTCGCGTTTTTCGCCCTATTCTAAACCACTTTCTAAAACTGCTGCAACCGCATGCTCAGTGGGTACCACTTCCCGTAACGACGCGTATGGTAAAAATGCCAACGCATTTATGAACCGATTTCCGTGCGGTTATGATAGCAAGAGGCTCATATAGCCTGTATCGCTCACCTGGATATCTAAGCAATCATGGCAACGTATTCTCCAAATGAGATCCAAGGGAATAGGCCAGATTGCTAGGCCTTTCCTAGTAACAAATATGTATTAGATTTTTTATGCCCAGCAATTTAATGTATCGTTATGGGATGGGATCTCAACTGTTTCCAAGATGTGATTCAGAAAGTAGGTCCCTAGGATTGTGGCCAGATCCCAGGATCAATTCTAATATCATGACTGAATTTGTCTCTTTATACCAAACAATTGCATATATAGTTTTGGGGAGGGATCTTACCGTTTCGAAGTTATAACCAAGGGGTTAAGTCTCCAAGGCATGGGCAGACCAAGAGATCATTCTGGTGCATAGCAATTGTATATGTGGTTATAAGATGAAGATCTCAAACTAGGTTTCCTAAGGGTTTGGTCAGACCCTAGGGTCTATTCCAATACCATGACTGCATTTGTGTCTTTATGCCCAGCATAAATTAACAAAAAGGCGTAAAAAACATGAAATTGTGAATTGTTTGTTCACAAATGTAACGTGCAAGCACCATTGAAGTGCGGTACGAAGGTTATTGCTCTTAAATTTTACACATGAAAAATCAGCCTGTTAATACCAATGTCAAACGTAGCTCCCCCTTAAGTTCCGTTTCATAAACCGTGTATGCATACATACACTTCCATACAATATTAATAATTGAGTAAAGATATTTGATTAAGACATCTATTACAGAGGTTCAATTTTACTGCGTAGCTTTATATAGTTATCTATATAACCGGAATGGATCAATATATTCCATGAACTGTGCTAAAATATGCAAGTACAATGAATGAAAACAATCGATTTTTAACGGTCTGTTACGTGGCATTATTTACACTTCTAATTCCTTATTGTATTACTTTTTATTGAACAGATAAACTTCAGATGGATGTCGCCATTGATTCACATTTCTGCTGATTAGAAAAGGAGCCTTGGATACAATAAGGACAATAGTGGATAAATGAAACAAAGTGCCCCTAAAATGGCACAGAGCGCCATCCTCTATGTAAGTAAGCAGTCATGTTAATGTAGTATCAATGATAAAGGTAGCCTAATTATAATAGAAAAACATCGGTTGAACAGCAAGCGATAGCAAAAAAATATGGCCATAGCTAAAATCAGTTACTTGAAATCTTCTGTTTTTTTTGTTTTGTACTGTTGTACAAAACAAAGACAATTTGAGTCATTCAGGGCCAAACAACATTGTAAAATTAGTCAATCACAAAAAGAAAAACAAAAATAAGAAACAAAATGTTAAAATGTGTAAAGATGTCGAAATATATCAATAGCAAAAAAATTGTGTATGAAATATATCATATATATATTAATTGAATGAAAATAATTGTATATTGACTGCACAGAAATTGAATCGAATATACTTTTCATAGCGGGTACATTATACAATCTGTTACGTATTTGTTTGAAATCAGCGCATTCAGCCAAAATCTGTTTGACTGATAATGGCTGATCACAGACATGACAACAAGGTTGGTCTTCCCCATGCGAAATATAGCTATGCATAATATAGGTATGACCTATGCATAGTGTTGAGAGGACAGCTCCCCTAGCCGTTCTGTTCTACCTTCCAATGGCGTATAGAACATAAATAGGTCACCTACACGTCAACTATATGTCAACTTACCCAGGAAATATAGCATGCATGGGTTAGTTGTGACATGTTATTTATAGGAGCACCATACCACATATTCCTTTCGAGTGTTATTCAAAATCCTAGGGCTATTTGTGCGTTAAATTTTCCATTTAGTATAAAACAGAGAAAGGTCATCCTTGATCCCCTTTAGTTACACTTACTTTCACTATCTGCAACCCTGGGAGAGAGCTTATAAAGGCTTCAGCACTATGCCCAATCCCTTTTAATTTTAATAAATAACATCTTTAAGAAATGAAACCCTGGGATATATTATGACAAAATTGACAGCTAGGTATGCTCAAATACGTCAAGGGTTTTTTTTCAACTGAGACCAATCAAATACATTTTTTTAACAGAATTAATAACATATCTCAGGCGCTCAGATAGCAAACGTAAGCGTAAACCCGTGGAGTAGAGAGTTTTGGAAAGGTTTGGGCAACAGAGGTCAGGTTCTAGAGAACAGGAAGAATAGACCATGCTATTTTTGCCAGAGAATGTCCGTGTCTAAGGCGCCAAAGAAATTGTTTATATCAAGTTATTGAGACAGTTTTAAAACGAGGCAGTAAACACAGGTGGTCTCAACGGAAATTTCCAAAGGGGCCCCCAGAGAGGGGCCGTCAGGCAACTGCAACTTCATACCGCACTATGAACCTTAGTTATGTGACTTCAAAGTCTAAACTTATAAGTGATATAAGTGATTATTCATCATCAGAAGTTAATTGCACACATGGCAATATTCAGAATTTAATTGAAGAAAAACCTGTTGGCGATTCGGCATTATTTACAGTAAGATATCAGAAAATATCTATTACAGGAATGTGACCGGTACAAGTGGTATGGAGCTAACCATCTTCCCTCAACCATGGGACAAACCTTTCTGTGAAAAGATATATTTACGAGACGAATATCCCTTTTCAAATGTTTTCGTAAAGTGTTTATATGCATTGACATATATAAAAAGAGAAATGTTTGTGATTTGCTTTTTACAATGTCTTGGTTACTTAGTCATGTGTAATCTCTTTCTCACTTTCACTCACTATCTTTAAACGCCAACACTTAAGTAAGTTATATAAGCCATTACACACAATAAACATGGCAAAACCAATACGTGTACATGAAGAAGATACTTGATAAGTATTTGTTTTCAGTGCTTTACACTGATTAAAGCATATTTGTAAAATCAGTTATTTTGCCCGAAACACGAGCCATAGTTATCGGCAGCACGCGAAAGTTTAACAACGTAAACAAATGAATATTTTCCCGTTTTCACTGCGTATTCCGATTCTATTTGAAGTCGAAAATTAATTTATTATAGAGAAAATGTCGTTGCATGATCAAACATTCTAAGTCAACATCATGTGAAAACATGAACCGTGAAACACTACGATTTAAAAGATATTTTTGTTATGCGATCCTATTTATTATAAGTAGGTTCTCCTTGCTCAGTTATTCATCCTGGACCGTCATTTTTACATATTTAAATCATGCATGTAAATAAAAAAATTCGTTTACTTCAGCAATATAATGAAGTCAACCGAATTTACTGAACCCGGGAATATTATGTAAATTATGTAAATCTTATAGCGCACGTATTATACTTGACCCCGGGTTCAGACAGAGGAGAGAAAAGAATACGCCGTTGCCATCACAACAATATATAGAAACACAAGTAAACTATCTCCGATACATGCCCATTAAGGGGGAGCTACGTTTGCCGTGGGTATACATAGGCTATTTTTCATGTTTAAAATTCAAGAGCAACAACCTCCATAACGCACTTCAATTGTGCTTGCAATTCATAATTTCGTGTTTTTTTTCCCCAAAAGTGTTTTTAAGAAGAAAAAGTGTGTTTTTGTAATTGTTTATGGTTGCATCAATCCAGCTTTTATTTTATGATTAAATGTTTATACAATTACATAATTCATTACTCGGATATATACGGAATGGAAACCTAACGAGATATTTGTGAAACTCTTTTTAATAACGCCGAAAATTCTTACTAAACGCACGTGGGATAAAAAATATTGCTCATGCCTCAATTTGATTAGGTTGACTGTGCTTGAATACAATTTACATGCTTTCTGTATGCAAACTGTTGTCAGGTGTTTTGGGCAAAGGATACCCAAGGCCTAGTGTAGTGAATCCTTACCTGTCTATACAGGTAAACAGTTGCATTGTTAGCTTGAACAGAATTTAGCCACCAAAGTAAATTTTACCCCACTGCATTCAAGAAGTATTTTTGGCGTTATTAAAAAGCGTTTCATATCTCTGTAGGTTTCAATTCCGTGTATATCCGAGTAATGAATTATGTATATGTAAAAAATGTTTAATCATGTCATAAAAGATGAGTTGATGCAACCATAAAACATTACAAAAACATCCTTTTTCTCCTTAAAAAACACTTCTGGAAAAAAACATGAAATTGTGGATTGTTTGTTCACAAATGAAACAAGCAAGCACAATTGAAGTGTGGTACGGAGCTTGTTGCTCTTAAATTTTACACAAGAAAAATAAGCTTGTGTATACCAATGGCAAACGTAGCTGCCCCTTAACATAGCAAATTAAGTTCAGCTGTGACAAAGATACTACCGAGATTAATAGCTTTAGATATTTATTCATAACATAAACAGCATTTATGTTGATTTCATTTCTGCATAAAGCGGCTATCTGGGAGAATACATGCACTGTTCAAACTGCTAGGGCAGTCATTTTCCCCTTTGAATACTTCCAACCTGCAATAATGATTCCGTAACGTAATCCTTGCGCTATCTTTTGACCATTTTCCCTGAAATCCCTGAACAAAACTTTGGTCAGACAGGAACAAGACGGCCTCCCCTGCGTGCAAGATGCATGCGTGTAGTGAATGCGTATGTGTTTTGGGAGGCTGCGATATGTTCGTGAACTGTCTCCTTGTGATAGCGCGGAACTGTATAGACTTTGGTATGTCTCGGCCAGGGGACAGAACCCAAAGCCTTCTTTACAGGGGCGAACGCTCAACTTATGGCCAAAAGTGAGGCATTGTCAAGGGAGACATTAGGAAGAAGAAAGTTGTAAAGAAAGAAGAGAAAAGATAAGATCTCATACTTAGTCGCCTCTTACGATCATTCAGCAGGTACAATTCTTACACCCTTCCTGCAGGGAACTGTTCGTAGACGAGATATTGTTAACTATTGTACGTTTGCTTGTTATATGAAACCACTAATTAACATCTATAGATTAATATCATCCTGACCAAACTTTCATACAGCAATTTCCTGACGGAAGTTCAAGGGGTTTCTGTATATAGGAAAGACCACGGTGCAGTGGGAAAAGGATCCTTAAATGTGACGTATGCGTTCCATCCCAAATCTTCTAGTCAAAAACAGACTAGATAAACGTTCAAAGTTCAACTAAAAGTTTTGTTTTGTTCAGTATTGTTTAACGTCATATCAATAGCTTTGGTAAAAGGAGCGTATTTGATAAGCTCATGTGGCTTTCTTTACACAGGACTTCGAAGAAACCTCTGCTATGTGTTGACTTACCAATATTCTCTTTTCTGTTTCAGTCCCGACAGTACGTATTGTATTACGGACTATCGCTATTGGTATTAGGGACGTTTGTTTGCTTCCTTTACTATGACGCACAGGAGCGCACATGGAGAAGTACGGTTATAACGGCACCCGAAATATACGATTCTGTAAAACAAAGTTATAAAGGAAAAGATACAGAAAGTTTAAAACTCACAGTAAAACATGTTCTATTTTGGAATATTCCTGTTTGGGGAAATCGAAAGATGTTCGATGGCTGCGAGTATAAGTGTGTGCTTACGACAGATAAATCAAAGATGGCGGTCCAGAGTGCCATTATTTTCCACGCCCCAGAAATAGGAGGTAATCCGCCGGACAAAACTGCTGGTCAAGTGTGGGTTTATTATGGGGTAGAACCACCAACCGGGTATGGCAAAATGAACCGATGGCGACGATTGTTCAACTGGACCATTAACTATCGCCGAGATTCTGACATTATCAGTCGCTATGGTTCCTTTGAAAGTAGACATTTGAAAACCATCAATAAAAATGCAAGTGATATAGGTGAGTTATCAATTCGAAAGAATAGGACAGCTACCTGGTTTGTCGGTCACTGTAACACTGCTGGGCGGAGGGAAACGTTTGTTAAGCTGCTTCAAAAGCACATAGATGTAAGCATATTTGGCCGGTGCGGCACCTTAACGTGTAAAGAACGTGGTAAGGCTGCAACTTGGGGTAAAACCTGTTTAAACAAAGTGGAGAAGGACACCCGATTCTACTTGTCATTTGAAAATTCATTATGTCGGGATTATATGACAGAAAAGGCATATAAAGTCTTTAATACGCATTCCCTGGTACCTGTTGTGCGCGGAGGAGCAAATTATTCCCTTTATCTCCCTCCGGATACTTTTATTGACAGTTCTAATTTCAAAAATGCAACATCGTTATCTAAATACTTAGTCAATATCAAGACTAATAAAACAACATTCACTCGCTTATTTGAAAATAGAAATGTATACAAGACAAATTATAATGATAACTGGGGCACTAAATCGTTTTGTGAGTTGTGTAGACGGCTACATTATCCAAACAAATATTCTAGACTCTACGAAGACGTGTCAGTCTGGGCCAGAGGCAGGGGTGAAATCTCTTTTTGTAAAAAACCTACAGATATCGAGTGAATCATTAAAAAACATCATTTTTGCTTGGTATTTCCTTTCACTTTGTTTGTTTGTCACACATTACACTATGTTAACCTAAAATCTATGAACGGCACCCCAATAGAGAAATCCGTCGAGACAAGTTTGACCTTGCCTTCTCCGGATATATCCCTCATGCTTTATTTATTCTTATCTAATTATGCGCTTAGGACAGCCTCAGTTTATACCATAACATGAACCATTTACGGTAAAAAGATTTGTTAATAAATTGCACTGACCTTTAGCTATCATGGTTACACACTTCACTCTGTAAATCTAAAACGCGGTGATTTGTTGCCTATATACAATGGTATCTGTTACTTTCTCTTAGATTTTCTTTCAAACAATAAACACTTATACGATTGCATGACCAACACGCATATGACCAACATTTGTTTCATTTGGCTCTACTGCCGGTATGTTTAAAAATGGATTACTGACCAGACGATTATATTCTTTTTGTCTTTTACGATTACGTTTGTTTGAAGTCATTTTCCATAAAATCTTTTTCACCTTCTATTGGCCCTAGTGGCATCTTTGGTTCGGAGCTACAAAGGTATTCCATTAAGTCATGTCATTAATTTTTCTACTGATCAACAAAATGTTATAATTTGTTGATATTTACCTCCATATCTATTCTTTTGTCATCACTTTGATCTTTAGAATATAAGTCATATTACAAGAGGCCCAATGGCCCTAAATCGTTCACTTGGTATCATACTTGTTATCTTAAAAGTGGACTCAATTACAGCTAAAGGAAAAATATTAGCCCTTCATCCGAGCATTTTTCTGGCCAAATATCAACATACTAGACCTCTGTTTTATTAAGATTTTTATGTTTATAGGTTTTAACATATTTGACCTTTGTGACCTTGAAAATGGGCGAAGGTCATTCATTTGAACAAACTTGGTAGCCCTTCATCCGAGCATTTTACTGGCTGAATATCAACATAATATACCTGTTTTATTAAGATTTTTGTTAAGGTTTTAACATATTTGACCATTGTGATAATGGATGAAGGTCCTTCATTTAAACAAACTTTGGTGGGAAATAAAATTATTAGTTATGAAGAACAGGAGCTTTAGATTATTTTCGTAAACAGTGCTTATTGTGATTTAGCCATTACAGTATGTCCCATCTAAGATAATGGATCAGGAAACTAGAACTACATTGTCGTACCTACACTTATGCAATTAAAACAACTCTTTTCCCGACCCTAACATACCCTATTGTTCTCCACAGAGTACCCGTCAGAACTAGACAATGTAGCCATCATTTGATAATTGACGATTTTGATATCGTTGACAGAGTCGTTGTGTTAACAGGTTACCCTTTTGTCAGAACACAAAAAGTTCAATGCTTGACCTTGCCAATCTTCGAACATGCATTCAGCCGTGACATCATAGTACACAGAGATGCGGTGGGGCTTGATTTACCTGTAACGATTGCTCTTGAAACAGTTATCGCAAAGAAAATATATTTTCAAGTAACTTAAAAATCAGTAGTTCCAAATCACCAATAAAGTTTTACTTTCGCCACTGGTGCCAGTGGTGAAGACTTATGCGAGCCTTTGCGTAAAATGATAAAGAATTGAGCTTTTCTACCAAAACATCTTATTACAACATTTATATTGGTTTAAAAAAAAAATTTACCAATATATTCGTTGGTAAGATATGAAATATCTAAATCAATCAATAGCAATATGTAATATAACAGTCTACTTTTCATCGACCTCAAAGATGTCTGGTTCATATTCGGAAAAATCTTCAGTTTGAAATTCGGGACGTCCTTATGTTGTATGTTAGAGCTATTCCTTTTTAAAGAAAACCGATACCTGACTTATCCAAGAGCTTGTAATAAGCGACAGAAGCAAAACACGAAAGCTCCTCATTGTGGTCGGCAACAGAGGCCAAAATCTGGGACTGAAACCGAAATGAATACTCTCTTCTTGGGTTTCATCTCCCCTGGGATTGAAATTGAAATGACTAGTCCCCGCTGGGGTGACTTAAAACTTGAACCCGCGGCCCGATCTGCAAGGAATGAA
>JAULCA010063877.1:0-17234 GCA_032360845.1 Crassadoma gigantea
AAGCAATACTTGGATAAGGCACGCGAAACCAAGTGGCATCACTGATGATGCCGGCCCTAGCGTCCGTCCTAGCCAGGAATTCAGCGTCCTTTGGGTTATCAGTAAGTGCCCCGGCGTATGTCATCACGGCTGCCATTGCCCAGCCTACCATCATACCAATGAGGATCTAGCAGAAAGAAAAATGCAAGTGTTCATTTATTTAGTACCGATTATTAACTTTACCCGAATTAAGTGTGTTATGTGTCTTTTTATAACAACCAGCACAATCGTTTGATTCAAACAATAAATACATCACAATGTCTACAATATTTGATTATATGACATGTCTAATGTTTTTTTTATCTTAATTAATGTTTAATAAATGTATATCATACCGCGAACACTCTGTGTAATGGGTACCAATACACGTGAAAACCCTTCTTCCTTGACCAAGCTGGACATGGCATATTCATCTTACTTAAATACAGGGACAGAATTATTGATGTGCATGCTGTCCTGTTAACAAAAAATAATTGGATAGAAATAGAACACAATGGTAGGTAAACACGTATTAGAAACATATATATTTTTCATTACACATATTCTTATAAACTGTTCTAATATCATCATTTTTTGCCAAAAAACACAGTGTTAGATTTCATTGGTATTGCACATTACTTAAGGGTTCACTTAATGACGTCATTCAGTCCATATTTAACACGTTAAGGCTAACTTGCCGTCAACCCTTCATGACAGAGTTAAAATTGATAAGTGGAATTTAAAACCATACTCGTCCCAGTCCAAACATGTTGGCTTTATTTTTTTGTATTTTGGGTACGTCCTATCAACAGCTAAAGGAAGGTGCCGAGTACTCTGTTTTATTGTCTGATTTTTTATAATGTCATATTCAAGGACATTAGGCCATGTGTTTATGCTTCATTGTGATAGCGCGTATTTGATGGTCATTTTTGAGTGCTAGCCAACTGGGATACAATACCGAGAAGACATTATACTAACAACAGGTAAACCAAACCAAAGTCCTTGAATTGCAGTTGTTATCCTTGCATAACGTTCAGCATTTTCGGTAATGGCAACTACTTGTTTACTCGTTATTGTAGCGAGTAACACTTACAGATACATAAACTATATTTGTCGCCCAAATACAAAATCAGTCATAAATGGAATAATTTTACTAAGTTGCTTTTGTTACGGCATCTGAAGTGGTATTGTACAATAGAAGCCATACAACAAGCCGTTCATGTATAATATACATGTAGCAGAAACAGAGAAGATGGTTATTAATATCATCTAAGTGCTTTAATCAGAGAGTATCTTGTGTGTTATATTTGCAAAACGTTTTAATGACGTCTCATAATCAAGAATCTAGAAATAAATCATTTAATTGAAAGCTATGATTCTGCCACCCTTTTTCAACAAAAAGTATTTACAATAATGACACAATATATTTCAGGAATGAAAATCACCCATATGTTGCCAATAGTGAACTAAAATAGATTTATGAATGATGTATGACGTGGAAAAATATGTCTATGAACATTCACCTCTTGCGTCGAGGATTCATAATATCATTAATATTGACCGCGCGGACATAGAATTTTTAATGAATGTAAAAGAAGTTATTTTATGTGCAAGATTTTATTACAGACTATCATGGTAAAAACAAACAGCTGCGTTTTTATTCGTTTTTTTTATTTCGTCAAAACAGGTATATAGCATTCGGATATGTTTTAACATAGGACTACCAAACAGCAGAAAAGGAAAGATATTGTACGTCAAAGGTCAGTCTGAGTTCTATTAATAACTGCACCGCCTACAAATTTTTAACATTAATACAAAACAGATTTTATGATTATCATGAAAAAGCAAAATATCAATATTAGAAATATGTTGGCTTTCTTTGCATACACTCAGCTGTACAGTTAATTGTTTTAGTGTAAATTGGTGTTTTGACAATGGTGCCTTATAGTTTTTAACCACCAAGAGTCCTGCTTTAGATATTGTGACGTCATAATCGTTTATGAGCTTATATTCGATGAATGCTGACAGATTGATATGGGAATTTATCAAAAGCGTTAACTTATATTATGAGTCGATCTTTGACAAAGGGAGATCATGTTGAGAATACATATTTAATTGTTACATGATGTAATTAATTTCCTGGGCAAAGCTTTCTTAGTTTTTTGCCAAAAGATATTTATGAGGTTTGGCTCTTATGAAAAGATCTTTATATAGTTAGCCATTAACTTAATAACCCTACCTTTAATTAGTCATTAGCTTAGTATTCCTACCATATTGGTGACCTACTGGCGGATGTTATATTTCGAGTACTGAGATAAAACAAAATCTGCGTAATGTAAGCGTTTTACATACAGTACAGCCGTGATATCGTATCACATCATTATGCCTGAAATTTGGAACGATATTTTATCACGTTTTCGCAAAAATATATTTGCATTAAGTTTTAGAAAAATACCTCAAGCCTCGAATGAAATAAACAATGAACGTCTTGTGACATGACTAGCATTTTTTTCTTATCTATTATGTGTTCGTCATAATTTAGATCTTTCCTACTTATACCTCATAAATAATTTATCTTATCAGGAATATTGCACATAATCAATTTAACATGTTGATATCGGTGATACATTGACTATCCTGCTTAAACACTTAGCGTATACTGTATGTATGTCAAGCATTAAAGTCGATTAATTATCATAGACAAATTAGGGTACCATAGGCGGTTGTTTTAGGTTCTGTTTTGACGTAACTGCTGGTGTAGTATAGCTATATCGTAGGGCATTAATCACTCGTTTTAAATGTATAGACAGTAATGTATCCATATTTGTATAGGACAATTTGTATCATTACATCCTAATGGACATACCTTACACAACAATTGTATCTTTAAGGAAGACGAAAAACAATATAGTTTGTTTTATTGGTTATTGTTTACATACACAGCAGATATTCCCCAGTGTGCTTTAGCAAATTTACTAGAAGACCTGGATATGAAAATCCCGCCTACTAGGATGGTTGGGACAATGGTCACTGGTCCGATGAACTTCATTAGGAATCCTACAGTGCCCGTGAGTCCAACGAGACAGTGGATGATTCCGACAAGGATAAGTGACCCCTGAAACTGTATAAATAAAAGACAATGCTTATAGTATATCTTTGTTATTTTCTGTTATCGATCTAGTGTATATGGATACAGTTACTGTAAACAAAACGTTCTCATCATATTATTCAAATTGCAATAGAAATTCCAGCTCGTCTGAGCTGAAAAAAGACCTACGGATAGTTTCTCATCCAAAATAATGTCTATAATATTTAAACATGTAATTTAAAAAAAAAAAAAAAAAATCTTATTGCTTCTTGAATCTTTAGTGCATTGTATGAGTAGTTTTGATACATGCACCAATATAGAGATAATAATAGATAAACCATCGCCAAATCATTACGTTTAAAGTCTGTAAATGTCATTAACACGATATGTAAACGCTATTTTCTACGTTTTCAATTTAAAAAAGGGCGACCTTCTAAATTGCTCCATGTGAATTATTATACATGAAAGCATTGACTACATGCAGTAACGTTTGACAAGCTCAAAAACTCATACCTTTTTAGAAATCATACCATGATTTTGCAGATGTTTTTAAAATCTCACCTCTTGCAATCTGAAGAAAGCTAGGCTTCGTTTGCTTTCCATTTCATAGGTAGATGTCATATTTGAAGTTGAACTTTCATTTGTAGCACTTTGACTAAACCCTGAAATTCATACCATGAACAATCATGAACTGTATCGATCCACTATTTAAGGATAGATTTGATTTCTGAATTTCGTTGATATTTCAAGGCGAAACCGCAATAAAATAGCGAGTATCACATGATTGAATTGTTGTCATAATTAACAGAGTTGTGTGTATGAGGTTGTGAGTGTGTGTTACCAGTATCACGTGACTTACCCGGAACACCACAGAAGTTTGTATCGAGACGCTGTAAGGCCAGTAGGGGTATAACATACACAGAAGTGGCTCCTTGGAAAAGTGGTAATCTAGGAGCAAAAAATGGCACAGAACTTTTAAAATCTATCAAAACTAGACATATGCGGAAATTGAAATATATCTAAATTGCAAATGTACTAAACAATGATTATTTTTTAGTAATTAAGAGATCATTAGACTCATGGTACACCTTAAAGTGTAATGATCAAGAGATGAAGGAAACACATTTTCTACACAGTTTAATCAATTAATAAAGTACTGTTGAAATGTGTATACAGGAACCATAAGAAAACACTTCCCATACCTTTGATGAACAATGTACTTTTTTACACTATAATCATTCGTTTGCATTTCACCAGATCAATCATTAAATTGTATTGCTGTATTAGAACTGCAGTGCACTATTGACAGTATTCTTATCAGGAGAGCATTGCTGTGCTGTACTTTTATATAGTGTAATGATTAATTAAGTGTTACATTCAGAATTAAGAAAAAACTACTTTTGTCTATGTCAACATTTTTGTCTTAATTAAAGAAACGTATGTTGTACGAATAATAAATCAATGGCATTGCATGGTGTGAGTCATATCTCTAGGACAGGTCATTTAAGGATACTTTTGACAGAAACATATACAATGTATGTACACAAACATGTATACACATATAAAGATTTTCAAATATTCTAAATTTAAAAGGTCAATTATGATTTACAAATGCATCAAAAGATCTTATCTTTCCAAAAGTTGTTTTTGACTGGACAAAAATCGTCAACAATCTTCTAGGCAATGGATCTAAATGAAAAACTCTGTTCGAATAAATGCTTTAAGCATTTGAACTTTTTCTTCGATAACTGTATATAGGTTTCTTCAAACAGCAGTAATCTTAGCTTTAAACTACGATCTATTTTTACACTTCAATATACAAGTATGTTCAAAGTATGAGCATTCTGCTGTATTCTGAAAATAAGTATCTCTAATAACTCTATGGTGATCTCGTTATTTCTGTCAAAAAACATGTTTTTTAACACAATGATTTACTAATAAAGAGACCTCCTATAAGGTTAGCAACGTTTTAAGTGGCATTAAATCATTCTAATTTTACATCCCGTCGATAATTTAAGGATCGTTGCCCCACTGCAGGCAACATACAATAGCATTCTACTGAAGGTTTCCGTATTCATACCATAACCTACCCTTAATTTTGTGTTGACTATTTTACTGTTTACAATTTAACCAGGAAACTTCTTTTAACCTTAAGCTCACTTCGTTAGAGCGACAATATTGCAATTTGAGATCAAGGGTTCGAAATCTACCCTACTCGCGTTTAATAATCATATTAGAACACTGTTGTGTATTATTCTATGCTGATTTTCTTTTTTCATTAAATGTTTGGTTTTCTTAACAGACGTAATGTATCACTATTTATCAATATCCAATGGGTACAGTTTTAACGGTGATAGTGTGATCCATTAGTAAGTTAAGGCCAAATCACACTGGATAAAAGCCCTTCAAAAAGAAATAACATCAATCTCAAACTAAATGTGTAAAATATCAAAATAACATACAAAATCTTTGTAAAATGTAGCCTTTCCTACAGATTAATTGAATGTAAATCATCATATAATTTTGGAAAAATAGGTTTACCTGATACCAAGTGTAACTTGCAGGAGAGTCGTTACGCCATTCATAAACATTGTAGAACTGAGGAGGTCAGTCTTGATGTCTGGGAAGTCGGATGCACAGGCGACATCTGCAACGAATGTCGAGATCGACAGAGATGCTGACAAGGATAGTAGGACGTGCTGGAAACAAGATTTGAAAATTTCAATTAAACTTGAGTTGTGAAAATAGCATTGGAGTTGTTATTATTTTTAATAATTCACGTATAATTATACTACTGCAGATCGGAAAATGAAGAAAAGAATGTTACCCAAAGCATGCATTGTAAAAGGCGAGTAATAGTGCGTAGCTCTCAGAACTTGATTAATTTCATCAGAGCTTGTGTTTTATTGTTGTTCATCGACTTGCCGACTTTAAATAAAGGTTTTTCCTCATCTCATTCTGAAAGCTGTGAATCAGCAAATATCTTAGATCGACAAAAGGTTTTGGCTTTTCATATTAAGAATGTCTGTATGTCCGTCTGGATATAGCATGTTTATTGGTCTCTACAGACACCTGATTAGAAATCACAGGAGAAAACTACTCCGATTCTGCAGGAGAAAGCAGCAAAAGTAAATGGCACATTTCCACATTTAAAAACACCTAATGTTGGAATGGCGGAACGTGTAACAGTTAAACTAACATACTAGTTCAGGTCCTGTTTTCAATGAATTACACTTCAGTTGTTCCATTTTTGGGTGAAATGTTATAAAGCCTACACTTTCAATGCAGTGCTTAATTCACGCACCTTAATGATTAATAGTGGAACTGTTGAATTCACTAAACAGAACAATAATATATGTTGCATATGTTTAAAAACAGGAGATATATCATGAAAATATATTAGATTACTATTAAATGAAATTCCTGACAATAATAAAAGGACGTGTATCAGAATAACGAATACGTTGAATCAACGAGTCCTAAAATATTAGATTTTTGCCAATATTGTATCTATTTAAAGGGTAATCGGTACAAAAGCATCTGTATGATTTGGTTTAGTATTGTTTAATGTCCTATCAGCAGCTATGGTCATTGAAGGACAGCCACCCCTGTGTGCAGGATGCGTGTGGGTTTAGGGCGTCTGCAATATGTTCGTGTTTGTTTCCTTACGGTACCGAAACATACTTCCGAAGACACCCAGCAGGACACCCGACCCGGTCACAGTATACTGACAACGGCGAACCAGCCGCCCTACTCCTAAATTGGTGAGCGTTAGTGAAAAGTAGAAGCTGCCATTATTTATACAGACTCTGTTATGTTCTCGCCAGGTGGAGACTGTTCAACTAAAGGCGAAAAGTGAGAACAGGTACAATTCTTACGACCTACCTGCAGTAATTGCATGTGTATGTCTAACCTTTATCTTTTATGAGTATGTCTTACGTTTATGTTTAACATTCTCTCGAACAATTCTTCTTTAGAAATTAAAAATAATTATCCATCCAAGTTTTATTATTAGTTGCTCTATGTTGTTGTGGAATTGCAAAGCCAGTGTCTAGCTTTAATCATTAAACAATGAAATGAAATCAAACTTACCTGTAAAGCAAAAAAGATGGACATATATATCGGTGGGTTATCAGTGATTTTAAAGAGCAGTTGTTCGGGTGTTTTGGGTTTAGAGCCGACTTCCACTTTAGAGGCGGTGTCTTCGTTTTCTATCACCATTACATCCTCCTCTGATGCCATTGCCTTTTCATTTGGCTTATTGTCCTCCGTCGTATCCATACCTCGTAATTTCTTTTAGAGGATACCTCCCTTTTAGCTGTTTGTTAAACTGAAGAATCAATAAATGAACTTACCAGTCCGAAATAAATACATTTTTCAAAGTATTTGTACGGAGATACAGTGTGCTTACACAATATAAACAATGACACCGTTTAGTTATGTCAAGTTTCTTTTATTTTAAACAAGAGATCCCAGATGGATCTTCGGGCCACCATTGTATCATCGTCTTTAGTTCTTTGTCAGCTCGGCCTTTTCTCTTCTTTTCGCAAATCTGTTTGATCGAGTCATATTAGCATTAATAACACTTTGAGGTAACTTTTGATACTGCTGTGTAATACTGCCGTGTATCAAAGATAACCTTCAAAGTGAGTTCGTCATTTTACATATTTACTAGTACAGTACTTAATGTGAAAGAAATATAATCGGTCATTGCAATATGAGAAAGATCTGTTTAGTTCTTCCTTAAGCCATTTCGTTTTTATGATCAGTCTCAAAATATAACATGCACAACGAGGGATTGATGGGAACTTACATATCAAATTTGAGAATAAGTTACTAACAAACCTTCAATATACCAAAAATCGAAGCCTGTCTGCCATTTTGTTTATATGATCAGTCTCAAAAGTAAATATAATATACAACATTTGATATAGCGCCCTATCGAGGTAACATAAGCTACTCTAAAGCGCTTTACGGTACATAGTTATATAAATAACACAATTAGCATATACATTAAGCGATACAAATTTTGAGGATTTCGCAGGAGCTGCCTAATCAGGCGCTTACTACTAGTCCTATGCCACCTTGGTAATATATCCATGTGTGTGTGTGCTGGAGATGTAATGTGTTCTGTTTGTAGTGGGACCGTGCTTCAAAAGGCATCCCTCTTTTATAGTGCCGACTCACCTAAATGCTACAGCACATACCGCAACACCCATCCCAGACCAATTTATACTCAACCTGGGTTGTTGAAGTGTTTTTCTCCTGCCCAGGAGAAAAGCACTTCTCTAATAGCCATGCTTACGCCGAGGGGAATCGAACCCCGGCCGGCAGCGTTAAAGGCCGGAGTGTTAACCACTCGACCAATCCGCCCATAAATATGCACAACAAAAGGCCAAGGGGAACCTACATATAAGATTTGAGAAAGATCCTTCTGGAACTTCCTTGGAAATAGCGAAAACAAACCTTCACTACCAATATCCAAGACGGCTGACTGTCGACCATGTTGTTTATTCGATCAGTCTTATGCCATGTACAACTAGGGACCAAGGGGAATCTACAGCTGAAATTTGATCAGGATTCCTCTGGTACTTCTTGAGAAATAGCGATAACAACAATTGTAGGACGGACGATGGTCGAACGGATTACGGTCGCAGGGTAATTTGAATAGCCCACCATCATTTGATGTTGGGCTAATAATAGACAACAGTAATCAATAGTACACTGTAGAATCCACTGAGACATATTACTGTATTCATTCACTTGTGTCCTCGAAATTCCAGAGGTTAAGCTCACTTATTAACTCTGCACTCCTTGAATTTGTTATAACAAAGTTGAGTTTGGTTTATTTGTATTGTACGTACCATAAACAGCTACACAGAATTAAAGTCGAGGTGTGCGCCGCCTAATGGATGATATCAGTGAACTATCTTGGTTCGTTGAATAACAATCTTAAAAGGACAGGTCTCATTCAAACATTCCCGAAACCAATCAAATAGACAACGCTGTTCTTTTAATCATGTCGTGACATACTTTAGCAGTATCCTGTTTTGGAGCTAGTGCTTTAGAAACAGTGTTCATAATAAAAGTAAATTGATTTAAAACTTTTGCTGAAATCAATTAGATGCGTGCTTTTCTACATTTAGTCTTGTGGTCTTAATTGAGTAACTAATGTGTAAATGAGAATGCAGTTAAAATTTTGAACTTTTCACAAAAAGTGTGTTGGAGAGATTCAATATTTTTTCCAAGAAAAGTAAAAAGGAGTTCCAACTAATGCAGCTCTAAATTCATTTGTATTTATATTCACAATATATATATTATTTATATACTGAAACTATTGTTAATGTAGGTCACAATCTAACAGAAAAAAAAATTTGATTGATTTGATTTTATTCATCATTACTATGCAGTAGGTAGTTGGTAAAACGATAGTAAATTCCTAAAACATTATATATGCTGTATTGCCCTATAGTAAGTTCCGTTAAGTTTTTTTATAAGTAAAGAATTCCGGATATACAACTATGTCAACATGGCATTATATTCCTTACAGAATAAATACTTTGTCCTGTTGAAAGTCCCCAAATAGGCTTAGTATTTTCTACGGTCAACTTGTATTGCATAAAACCAATTATTGTTTAATAACAGCAATGCTTCTGATCAAAAGTTTAATGTGTACACGATATCTTTGAAACAGTTTTGACTGACGTAAATTGAATTAATATAGACTAATAAATAAAACGGTTCATAATGCTGTTTACAGTAGGAAGACCATTTTTCCAAATATGAAATCTTTGGAAAAGACCTGATCACAGATGATTTGTTTGTTTAACGTCATTGCATCACCCCTGGACCTTAAATGATGTTATTATTATTAATTCATATTGCTTCACAGCATATAACAGAAAACCAGTCATTTTTGGTGAAACAAACCGTAAGAATTAAACTAGAACGTTAAATATTTAAAAAAAACCAAAAACTCTAAAGCAAACGAATTGGTTATTATACATGATATCCAATCCTGTTTGTACGAATCCATTGAATGTAGATAATTACATGTTAATAACACAGGAACTATATCAAACAAAATATGTTATCGGAAGAATCTATCTAAATATAAGTCCACAAGATGGTTAACGAGTTATTTACGGTTTAATATACGTGTCCTTCTGAATGCGGACAAAATGTTGCAGTCTTTAAAACGTTAAAAAGAATATGAGACAAATTGTTATATTTTTCGCATGAGTGAGTAGTTTTTAATGTATTGTAATGCTACGCTAACATTGAGCTGTTTATAATTGTTTGGTTTGTTTATAACGTTCTGTATTTTTGCATCCATTTATTTCTCCTCAATGGAAAAAATAATACGTTCTTTAAACATTACACAATCAGATCTAATATCTTTAACATCGAAAATTGATAATAAACTAGGTTGGTTTAGTTTAGTTTAATTTTGTTTATTGTCCGATTAACAGCTAAGAAGGCACCAAGAACAGCATTACACCCGGTCATATTATACTGACAACGGATGAACCAGGTTTTGCCATTTCCCTTAATGCTGAACGTTAAGCAGGTTATGACAAACGCCAATTGTACGGCCTTTGGTATGTCCCGGTCAGTCTGGGGATAGAACCCATTGCCTTCCTAAACTAGGCGAACGTTCAAGTCAAAATGTAAGTGTTGCCAAGCAATGCTCTAGGGGAAAAAGTAGTTAGAAGTAGAAAGAGAGATAAAGATCCCAAATATTGTAATTGCTGCAGCAGATTTGTTTTGGTCGCTTTTGTATCCCCTTATAGAGGACAAGACGTATGTTATTTTTGTCTTCTGCATATAGTGCATTGTATGTGTAATCTAAGAAGACTTAAATAATCCAATGATATCATATTCTGTAACCAATTTATATACGCACCGAGTGTCGAAACGGCATGCATAGCTACATGTATCAGTCATGCGTTTAAAAGTGTATGTATTTGATGCAATATAGATACTTATTAAATAGCATATTCTTCAGGCTATTAAATATTTTTTGAATGGCCAGTCAATGCAGGATCTCGCATACTGTACCCCAGTAATACACGCGTACAAATAATTAACACAAATTTCTGGTTCTAAACGAATACTGATAAAACCTGTTGTCAGCAACCCCAGAACAGAATTACAGGGAAACAATTATTGTCGCCATATTTCTCAATTAAAAATTATATAATTGTTACTTACGCACGCCTGAACCGTCTACAATTTCCTAAATAACATTACACTACTAAGTTATATTGAATCTGTATCATGTATATGCTTAATATGCCATATTATTATTCATATATTCAAAGCGTTGATAATGAAATTGTAATAAATAATATGAATTATTCCCTTGTATTAGTTAAACGAAGGTTCATCAGAGTTAATGTGGTGTAAAAGGAATGTGTTGCAACATGTGTTTTTATGAAATAATATATCAAACTTGTTTAAATCTTTATACATACAGCATTTTCCCAATTAAATTATACAGTCTACACGTAATATACGTCCAGAACGTTTCTATTTGCATGAAAGATTAGTGTACGGATAAGGATTGTTTTGTATGGGTTTGAACGTCCTTTCAAAAGCTAAGGTCATAAGGAGTCGATAGTCTAGGATGAAACCGCCGAACAATAAGAGCATTTACTTATTTATTGATTGATCTATTGCAAATAGATAAAGGTCATTCATTAGAACAAAGTTGGTAGCCCTTTATTCCAGCATGTTACTGGGCAAATATCATCACCCTGGGTATTTTGGTTAAGCAGAAGAAGTTGTTTAAAGGTTTTTAACATAATTTTTGGAATTTTCAAACAAATGTAATTTCCTATAAAATTCTTATACACCACATGTATCGCATATGGAATGTGCATAATAAGCTAATGTATACATTTTGATAGCTAGTTCCAGCAGTGAGATCTCAAAAACTTGTCATATTTTAACAGATATCTATGTACACTATCCTACCTAAACGCGAGAAACCTCCCCGTGATATCAGACGCTGTGAGCTGTATACCACAGAAGGGAATCGCGTGGTATTGGTATGCGACAAATTGGAATGAACTTATATTTTATTTACATTTTATTATGAATAGTTAAAAATGGATCGTTTTGGACTAGCAAATTTCACCACAATATTCACATCGTGTCTTAACATTTTTATTTACATTGATACTGACAATTTCATGCGATACATACAACTATATCTTTTCCAATTTATTACAAAATACATACGTGGTATGTTTCATACATGTGTAAATTTAAGTTCAACTAATGAAAATGAAATATCACCAGAAGGCCCGAAAAACATCTTCATCTCGATATATTTTAACTGCAGAACCGGTACATAAAACTTCATGACTTTTGCACAAGATAACCAAGACAGTTCAAATGTGTTACTCCTTTACTACATCACCATGACAGCGGCCATGAGGATTAAGTAAATATTCATATATATATTATTTACATAAACAGATGCCGAACGTTTAACATTTTATATTAGAGATTAGAGATCAGAAACTAACATTGTTTACAACCAGTGATTAAAGTCTAGTTGACAGTATTGTTTTGCGTTTGCCTTCTTTTTGTAGATAAAATTGATCAAGTGTGAAGATCCTTCGAGTAACTGTACAAAACACCACAGGGGTTTATTGACTGCATTCAATGATATGGTTTAATACAAAACGAGCGAAAGGCTTAACCAAAAGTTTTGAAAATTTTCCTTCATATCGGGAAAATTTCTTCAGAGAACAAAAAAAGTTAAATTGTAGCTAGTTGTTCCGGTTATAATTGATTAAAAGTAATATTGAGAAATGGAAACCTTTCGAAGGAACTTAAAGTGAAATACTGTTTCAATGTTCACAATTGACATTTTGATCATTTGACGTGATTTAAGTGAGTAATGCTTAACGGCCGAGCAACACATGACAGGTCATCAGGGCCAACAAATGGTCGACAAAAACAAATGCAAAATGAAAAACTTCAAACAAACTCCAAGGTAAAAGACAAACATCAATTTAAATATCGAAAGTGGAAAAGGTGACTCAAATTTTATTGAAAAGATCAATAGCTTTCAGATAGTCTAAAATTGAAGGACAGCTATGTCTTCGAAAAGGGATCTAAGACATGTAGCACAACATCAATGCTTGGACACGGGAACGGTTTCATGAATACGGGCCCTGGTGTCATAATACAAAATTGTACGTGTATAAACAACATTATTGACAAATTCAAGATTAAATACCCCCAAAAGCCGTAGCATAGGCTAATTATTATTAAGCAAATATTACTGATACTTATGCCAAGTGAAACATTATATATTCGCATTACTCTGTAATTAAGACAGAAATTATTTAAGCATCAGGATGTTCTTGTCAGAAGCTTTCTAAATGATATACAAAGAAAATTATACTTTCTCTCATATCACTGTTATTGTCTTCTAGTTTTTTGTAGAGACTTCACAGATTTCAGGCGTCTTACTATGAACCAGTACAGGCTAATATTTTGCGGGGAGTAAAACCTAAATTCTTCAAATATATCATGTCAAGAAACGGGGGTTGACCCGATAAGGCATATGCATATGAAACTCGATACCGACCTATGCTACATGTGTAAATTGGAATATAGACATTTTTGTAAATTGACCGTAATATTGGTTTAGTTACTGCAAAGATGGCATCAATCAGCTGACCAATGGTTTGAATGTCGGCTTAAATACGGTAAATTTCAATGTTCAAGGCTAGCAATGGTGGATAACGGGACAGAGCTAGACCTACTCAAGTTACCTGAAGATGTTTTAGCAATGACTAGTCATTAGCGTCATAAATTTACTTGACGCTGCGTTCAAAGTGCAACAGTTTAGTCCGCGACAATGCATTGTTGATATCCAAGGCTGATTGCACTCGCTTTGTAACAAACGATCTGATTGGTTAAAACTTGCTCATATCCCTCTGGTTACCAACGATGAAATATAAACCGGTCTAACTCGATGATCGAGCAGACGGACAGCTCGTCGCCAGAATGATGGTTGACAGAGACATGGTAACCATGATTGTAAAACAAAGCTAAATTACTTTTTTGATTCGGTAGTTTCCATGTAATGGATCTCAAGAAGACCAGGGGAAACAACTCGGACTAAAGGCTAGGTATAGTAATGCTCCAGATACTGGAATCTATCTTGGACGGAATATTCTCCAGTAATGGGAACTACTATATAGCTAGTTACCGTCTTATTTGTTTGATACTCAATATTTAATTGGTAAGCAGATAAAATTTTATTCCATCTAGCCATTTGTTATTCTTAGCTTTTGAAATTAATCAACCATGCAAGGGTTCCATGGTCACTTCTCACCACGAAATGCTGCCCATGTAGATAATTGTGAAACTGTTGTATTGAGCTTACTATTGCCAGTCAATCTCTTCGTGTCATACAATATTTACGTTCTGACCTACTGAACATCTTACTATAGTAAGATATATCATTTTCTTTCCAATCATGTAATTTGGAGAGAACTGCACCCAATCCAAAGTTGGAAGCATCGGTATCTAGCATGAAATGACATTCAGACGTTGGATATGCCAGTATTGGTAAACTTGTCAGTGCACGTTTCAGAGTGTCAAGTGGACTCTGGCAATAAAAGGGACTAGGTAAATCGTTGGTACTGCTCTTCCAACTAATGGAGGGATCTAGCTATAGTGGCAAATCATTGAACAAACTTTCTTTACAAGGAACACAGTCCCAAAACTTGTCTAACTTCTTTGACTGAAGTAGAAAGTTTAGGATCTGTAGCTATACCTTTTACATGACCCTACGTTTTTGATATATTTCTAGAAAGATATTGTCAGTACTAATATATCATTCAGATATACCATACAAATATCATAGGACAGACTGTCAAATCCTTTATTTATTAACCATCCATAGGTAGCTGTAGCATTACATAAACCAAAAGGCATATAAACAAACTGCCAAAGTCATCCCCAGGGATGGAAAATGCTGTCTTTGGCATATCTTCAGGCGTCACTTTAACTTGCCAATAACCAATTTTGAGAGCTATCGTAGAAAACCAGCTATGACTTGATAGTTCATTAAGGTAAATATCAATCCTCAAAATTGGGTTGCTATCTTTCATAGTCCCCTCATTGAGTCTCCTATAATCGAAACAAAATTTAAGGCTAGAATCCATTTTCCGAATTAAAACCACTGGTGTCCCCAGAGACCATCAGAAGGTTCTTTGACGCCTTTTTGTGTCATTTCCTCAATCTCCTGTTCAACGTCTTACATACATAATAAAGGAACCCGCCGAGGCGGTTGTCGGATAGGTGGAGTGGGACATGTGTTTATTCTGTGTTCAGCTAGATCGGTCATACCTATATCATGTGATGAATTTAAAATTGTATTCCTGTACTTAATGAGTTATTCTCCTATTTGACCTTTTTCACTCTCATTTAGATTAACACAAGATTGCTAAAAAGGGACATTAAATGTTCCTTTAATATCATGGGTCGGTGGTTCCCCACATTGACCTTAGTGATAGGCACTCCCTCCTCTCTCTGATCTATAACCTCTTTAATGATATCTTAAGTTGCCACAACAGAATTCTTGTCAAGTTTACGTTCTCTATCGATTAAGTTCAAAATTCTTATGGGAACAATACTTGCATTTGGGATCTCTATTTAGCTTTATACTTCTGCAATTCTTGTTCAGAAGAATATCAATAAAGTGACAATATCTAACTCGCATTTAACAATAAAAAGGATTTTATCTCCAGTCGTGTTTATCAAATTTGGTTTGACCGGTTACACCAGGAGGTTTCCTAAACCCAATGTCTGAAGGCAGGTAATGCTAAGTATTGTAACAGTTTGTCCTTAATCTGTGCACTGGTATCCTCCAGGACAAATACGCCATTGTGATCATCATTACTTACACTGCTCACAAAAATATCATTGTATCTCTCCTCCTCAACTTCTGACTTCCGACCTTTGAACACAGTATCTATTTGTTTCCCTGGGGTAACTCTCAAATAACGCCATTTGACTGGGTGGTTGGGTAAGACGATTGAAAAAATGACCTTGGTTGGGAGTTCGACCTTGTAGTCTGGTTCCTTCTGTACCACTATTTATCTGTAAATCAAAGGTGTGGTTCCCATTTTGTGCCCCTTTTTTCAAATTGTTCTCGTTTCTATAAGATCTGTTCTTGTCTGTGTACTAAGAATAATTACCATTCTGTACTTGTCTTCCATATTTTGAGTTAGGCACTAGGTTATTCCAGTTTCATATTTCTAGGCCTTGGCTTCAAGCCGGACAGCATGGGTCTCAGCCTCTTAGATTCTTTTGCCTCAATTCTTTGATCCGTAGCCTTGTATCAAAGTCTAGGATTTAATCAATAAAGTTTTCCAAAGCAAGGATATTTATCTATGATGCATCCGCTATAGGATATGCTTGGCGAGTCATTTTACGAAGATACTGAGCCGGCTCAGATAGTGTCTCATCTTTCCCCTTGACTCTAAGTTTGAAGTCTCTTAATATCTCAGAACGTTCTACTGACCCAAATCTCACATAAAGTAAATTCACTAAGGTGTTACATCCTATTTTTTCCTTGCATTGAGCTCTTTAGGGATTGCTCTCGCACTACCACTTAGGATCCCTGCTAGTCACTCAGATTTTGTTCGATAGTACCACCCAGCATTTTTATGCTGTTATCTCAAACTGGGACAAATTGATAGATTGAAATTACTAGCTCTTTGGTGTTTGTTCCTGCAGGTAGGGTGTAAGAATTGTACCTGCTGCCCCCCTTGCATGATCGTAAGAGGCGACGAAGTATGGAATCTGATCTTTTCTCTTCTTTTTGAATAACTTTCTTCTTCCTAATGTCTCCCTTGACAATGCCTCACTTTTTGCCATTTGTTGAGCGCTCGCCCCTGTGATGAAGGCTTTGGGTTCTGTCCCCTGGCCAAGACATACCAAAGTCTGTAAAATGGTAGTTTGTTTTGCTCCTGCTTAACGTTAAGCAAATTAGAAGTAGGACGACTGGTTCGCCTGTTGTCAGTATAATGTGACTGGGTGGGTCGTCCTGCTGGATGTCTTCGGCAGTATGTTTCAGTGAGGTAGCACTATA
>JAULCA010063988.1:5858-17224 GCA_032360845.1 Crassadoma gigantea
CCCCGCGCGCTAACATTCGGGCCAACAAGAGTGAGTAATCCAAGTTGAAATAACTTGTTTCATAATTGTTGGTAAAAAAATAAAGTTTATATTTATATTAAAGGGTTAGATGGTAGCTTAGAAAGCAGTCGGGTACAAATAATTTTTGCCACGGAAAAAAATTAGAAAGAAATTTCTTAGGTAAATTCAAATGTTAAGGTATAACTATAGTTATTTGAAAATGTTGAAAAGTAACTAATGAAGGGCTTGGGGTTACCTCAATATGGCCAGCTTCTCATTATTCTGTCTAAATCTCCAACCTTACCAGTTCTTCAGATTGATAAATATTTAAAATTTCATCTCGAACGATAAAAGCATACTGTTATGATAAATCCTCCTGAGCTTAACTGAAAATCTTCAAAAACTTGAGGACTAAAAAATCTTTCTGAATCTTAAGATATTTTCTCAGTGGTAAACAACTTTCCAAAATATGGTGGGTATATTTTCTTCACTACAAATATAATTTTAAAAATGTTTCAAAACGTTTTGTCCCTTTCTTGAGAGATGCATTCTAATTGGACATATTTACAAAAAAGAAACGGGACAGGGAAAGTTCAAACATTTTGTACAATAACCAGTTCGGCAGAGTCACCATATTTTAATACAAAATACAAAAAATAAAATTCACTATCAGTTTTGACACATGCACTGTAAAAAATCTGGTGCATTCGGATGTCATGCTCAATCACCGAATATCATTGATTCATTGCAACAAAAAGTTAGACTAAAATGACTTAATTCATATAATGGCTACCTACATTAACGTAAGAAAACATTTTGACGTAGAGATGTAATAGATATGGATGCACGTCCTCTGAAAGCCTTAGCTGTTAATGGGGCGGTAAACCCAATAAAACCTTTCAACATGAAGAACAGTTGTACAGAGATATACAATCACACTGCATTCGCAGGATGAAACAAAGTATAGTCTGGTCATCTGTTGTCCTGTTTATAAAGTTACCTCATGAATTCCACAAAGAAATTTATTTAAGCATAATTTATTTTTATATGACAAAACATGAGATACCAAACTGTGTTATTCGTTAAGAAAAAATAAATCTTTATTACATATTTCCTGACATTTAAACACCTCATAACAAGATGACAGGGTTTTTGTGATCATAGTACACGTGGTCCGGTAATGAAGTCCTCACAGTGTGATGGTTATAACCTAGCGGATACATACCTTCAACTAATATACATGTATTTCCTCGATTAAACCCTTTATGTAGATTTATAAAAAATACATTCGGCCATCTTTGTATGCCGCCTTTGTAGGAAAACTGTTGAATTACTTGGCTCTAGTCATTCCGTTGAGTTACACATACACTCACTCAAACATTAATCCTTGCCCGCGACCCTAAATTCTAAAATTACTTTGTTCTTAGCTTGTCAGGAAACAAACCCCGTTGATAAAATTAGTTCTTCACTGTCTTCCTTCGTGTTTGTGCGAAGAACCACGTTAGAGAAACACACACGGGATTGCACCGAAGACATTGGAAAATAGATACGCTATGCCATAGTTGAAAAAACATTTTATTATAGGTGATGCAAAATAATAAAATTAAATCAAATCATATCTACTTTTGTGACCGATTGAGAGATGCAAAACAAACTCCATGGTTATATGACATTCAGAAGCAATTACCAGAGGATTACCGGTATATTTCAAATGAAATATTCTGTGTAATTGTGAACCATACCACCATCCAAAAGGAATATCTGACTATCAAGGTTACGGCAAACTTGGGGAACTAAGAGGTCCACCAGCACAATCTACCACCTGGTGTCTCCCCGACCAAGAGAACTCATGGTTCTTCGCCAGTCTTATGCATCTGCTGATGAAGAACTACCAGGAGCTGAGCACAAATCGTCACGTTATGTGTTGACTATCTAACCCCTCCGATAGTCTGACTATCGGAACACAAACGTGTTGTCTGTGACCTCGTCTCAATAAACGGCATTTTAGTAATTACAGTACTTTCAAATTGTCCAACATTTCAACACGTTATCTCATTTTATGTAGCTTTCTTATCAATAAAACCACGTAACCGCCAATAGCTATTTTTAAGGTTTATTTCAAATCCTTATACGATGTTAAATATAAATATGACATGCAATATGATTTTCGTATATGTAGTTTGTCATACAATATTATTGACAGTTTCTAGCATTTAAGTACTTCCCTGTATACGACAAGGGTTTATTTCATTATTTACTGGATATGAAAAAATAGCCTGTATCATATAAAAAATCAACGATTTATAGTTAAAACTTGCTTGTAACAAGCATGTTAATTGGCTTAAAAATTTATGTTATCAGCCCATTACGTAAAAAAATGGCGTCGCCGTTTGCGTAACGTCAATTTTGATTGGCTTACACAGCGACGAATTATTTCTTATAGAAAAGTGTTATTGAGATATAACACAAAAAACGGAGTGCACTCTCATCATAAACAGCTTTGCGGTTTATTTAGAGTACACTCCGTTTTTGTGTTATATCTCCATAACATAAAAAATACATTTAAGTTAATCCTTAAATAAAACCAAATATATTCCTTAAGGTTTTGCACTTATTTGCACACAGTGCGACCAGAAATGAAAAATAAGGGAAATATTCACTACAAAAAGACAGCAATATCCGTGTGTGAGAAATTCCAAAAATTTATTTCTAGCCGATTGATTTCTTTTAAAACTTGATTGAACTTAAGCCCATATATTATATTATGTACATTTTGCTATATATTTTTTTGCTCTGACACTTTATGACGGGGTGTGATGGGGCGAACTGGAGACACAATTGTATCGCATCTATAAAACTTGGTAAAAACAATCATGGATTATGATATTTCGCGAGGATTTTACGTTATACACAAAACAAATATTTGATACATTTTAAATATTTAAATTGAAATCCCGAAGAATGTCAAAAAAGGACGAAATTAAGTGATAAGTAGTTCAACTCTTCATTGGTCGGTTTTGATCAGAATAGTTGAAAAAATGCGACGAACGATTTGTGACATTTGATCAAGTATTTCCGTTCGCGCGAAAAATAAACCAAAGTGACTTTTTTTCTTTCTGTCGAAGAAAAGGAACGAGGAAAAGGTGGCCTCACACACCTCTTTCAGTCTATTTCTGGTAGTCGTTATGTCGTTTAAGAAAAATGTCAGTGTGCATGTCTGTTACGTCATATCGATGGCTACCAAAGATCTTCGACTGACGGGTTCACGACGCAAAAATCTTTGTACATAACTGAGAATCCACAAATTCTGAAATAAGAAAGATAAAATTGCATATTTCTCGTTATATTTGTCCGATGATTAGTAGAACATATGTCGAATTATCGCCATAACAATACAGTAAAACCTTTCTTTAAGACCAGCTGTCTATGAGGACGGACGTTTTATTAAGACTGTCGGAAAATACTGTTTTCCCCTCCCTTCCTTGATTTTCTACTGCCTGCACGTTCTAGGAAAGAACAGACCTCAAGTATCTTAATTTGACACTTCATGGGTAATCCTACAGAATTAGTATGTTTCTTATATGACTTTTGGTTCAGGGAAACGAGTAGTGAACAAGTTTTTGAATGATGTTCTTCTCTGGTTAGAATAGCGTCATGATATCGAAAAAATATATTGAAATAATAATAGTAAAATGAATATTCCTTTTTCTTTTTTTCGTAAATTTTGATCCATGAATTATTTTTAAATGTAATGCGCAGTACGGAAAGTATATACACATATACAAATATGTTGTTACAATTCATGAATAATTTGAACAGCGAGTGATCTTTGTCATTTAAATATATTTTTTTCATTTCAATATTATAGTCGATCTTAATACATATCATCACTTGATTTATGTGCTATAGTTCAAAATACTCAAACAAATGAATAGAATATATCGAAATGAGCAAGCATAAGACAAATATCACACAAACAAACAAAAAATACAAAAATATCATACAAATATCACACAAACAAAAAAATGTCACATGAATATCACACAAACAGATATCAAAAACATAAACAATGCTTATACCAAGAACACACACCAGATATGTTAATCAAACAAATGTCACATAAAGCAAGACGTATTCAATAAACATCACACAAACATGTACTAAACATCACAAACAACCAACTTACCCCTGTAATCGATCTGTCCGTCCCCATTCACATCAGCGTCTATTATAAACTGCTCGACATCGAGTTTGTTTTCGGGAGGAGCCTTGAATGTGAGTGCCGCCCTCAGCTCGTCTCTACTTAAGAAGCCGTCACTGTCTCTGTCTAAGACACGGAATGCCGCAAGCAGTCTCTCCTTCTCCAGGTCTATTTCTATATAATTATGTTTCATCATATGTTTGTATTCCTCAAAGTTGATAAAACCGTCGCCTGTAAGTATAATAAAGATACAAATATGGTCCTAGATGTAATGTCTTTTGGGAATATCATAGGATAGGATAAAATAACCCGAAGGGCAAGTGTGCTTATGTCATGGTGCGGCATCCGTCGTCCGTCGGTCGTCCGTCAACGTTTTCTTTAAACGATTTATTCTGAAGAACAAACAGGCGTAGAGCCATGATATTTGACTGAAAGCTTCTTTGGTAGGAGCCCAACAAGGTTGAGAACCAAAATAACATTGATCTACTTTTAAGGTCCCAGGGGTCAAATTTGTTAAAACCTTTAAACGACGTCTTCTGATTAACCAAAAGGCCCAGAAGCGTGATATTTAGCTTATAGATTCCTAGGATGAAGCCTGACAAAGTTTGCGAAAAAGAAATGACCTTGAACCATATCCAATGTCTCAGGGGTCGAATTAGTTAAAACCTTTAAACGACTTCTTCTGATAAACCAAAAATCCCAGAAGCATTATATTTGACTGATAGGTTCCTAGGATGAAGCCTGACAAAGTTTGCGAAAAGAAATGACCTTGACATGTATTCAAGGTCACAGGGGTCAAATTTGTAAAAAGCTTTAAACGACTTCTTCTGATTAACAAAAATGCCCAGATGCGTATATTTGGCTGATAGGTTCCTAGGATGAAGGCTGCGAAGTGTATGAAAAGAAATAACCTTGACCCATATCCAATGTCACAGGAGTCGAATTAGTTTAAACCTTTAAACGACTTCTTCTGATTAACTTAAATGCCCAGAAGCGTGATTTTTGACTGATTTTGACTTGTTCCTAGGATGAAACCTGACTAAGTTTGGAAAAGAAATGACCTTGACCTATATTCAAAATCATAGGGGCTAAATTTGTCAAAACCTTTGAAAGACTTTTTGTGATTAACTAAACGAAATGCATTTGACCCATATTCAAGGTCAGAAGGGTTAATTTTGTTAAAAGCTTTAAATGCCTACCTGCATTTCTGATTAACCAATCGGCCAAGCCAGAAGCGTGATATTTGGCTGATAGGTTCATGAAATAAAGCCCTACAAGGGTATGTTCTAATTTTTCTTCTATCAACTGAAGTTATTTGTGGATGATAAAGAGTCTTAAGCTTTGAGTGGTATATGCTTCCAATTTGAAGTTGTTTTTAATCAATTGAGTACAACCGATTGAATGCCAAGCAATTTGTACTTGTGATGAACATTAAATACCAGGTGAGCGATGCAGGTTCATTGGGCCTCTTGTTAAGAAGTAGACAGAAGGTTACAGGATTATTGTTTGGTACTCTATGGTGTGTATAAGCATATAGCTTTGTAGTGTGATAAGGACTCACACAACTAAATCAGCTAATCAGCAATTGTGTCATACGATATTAGTCCCTACCTTAGTGCTTCTGAGTATTTAATGACATATTTTACATTGAACGAAATCAACAGATATTTAACTTTGGGAAAATTAGTTACTTTTGGTAATTTTTATTATGTAATGGCGGATTGATATGGGGTCAAAATTCAGGGGGAGTTCCTGTCCCCCTTCATGTGTCTGGCTTGTTAATTTCCGGTTACCAAATAAGACGCATGTAGCGCTCTTATATACCACTTAACCTGCCGAAATATGCTTTTCGAAGCCTTTGTCAAATATGTATCTATTGATATAGACAGCTGTCACTAGTGTTGAACCTCAAATAATAAAGCTATTATCTCAAAAGCTTAGTAATGACATAAAGTAAATTATTTAGTTGTGTGAAACCTTCAACACGGGGACTAAACCTGGTATGAAAGTGTGTTCAAGATAAAAGTAACACACATAAATGGCGCATTTGTCAAATATATATCTCCATGGAAACCAGAAGAGGTCGGATGTCAAAGTGGATATACCTATGAGCTCTTTTTCCTGCCAGCAAGAGCGATTTTTATCACATGACTTTTCTATTTTACCATGTAATACGGCCATGTTATAAATATCGTACGACACATGTGTAATAACACTGTTGTGACGTCATTGATTGTCCCTGTTGAGAAACACACACCGCCCAAGTCGAAATTCCCTTGTTCTATAAAGAAATTAATTCGAGTTTTCACTTATATTTTCATAGATATCAGTTATGTGATAAAAAGAATTTTACACATGTTACTATGTAGTATGGAATTAATTAAACTCGTTCAATATATTCCATATTACATAGCCACCCGTGTAAGATCCTCTAAATATAAGGCGAGAAAAGTTATTTCATATAAGTTCTGATATTAATTGTAATACCAATACTTTTTTTATTTCAGATGCTCTCTTTATTTTGATTGTTAAGTTACTATCATAAACGCATCTTAGATAACAATAGAACTGACGGAAGCATATATTACATATGGATCTAATGTATGACCCCGTGACCTTTTCACCGCTTGACACGTACCGTCAAGGTCAGCTAGACGCATCATGGCTTGAGCGTCCTCTTCTGTGGGGTTCATCCCTAGCAGTGCCGCAGCCTTGATCAGTTCGCCTTTCGATATCCGGCCATCACTGTTGAGGTCAATCAGTTCAAACGAGGCTATGATCTCTGAAAAAGTGAGACCACTGTACCAACCGGTTATCATACGTCTTACTTTACTATACAACATGTGATTCCTACAAACGATGTGACTGGTACAGCTGGTGAGTAGTGTAATCTATGTTATTTCCACCTGACTTATCGCATAACTCACGTTTTAGGGGTTTAGATCAACTTTCAGTAAAAGATGTCAACCCCAATTACGTTACGAGAATGGGCAAAAGCTATCGATGTCAAAAATACACCCCCATCTGACTTTCTTGTAATAAAAAATCCACATTTCTAGTTGAAGTACGAAATTATGGCTATTTTTCTTTCCAAAGTCTTCTTTATGCACTTAAAAATGTATGCTTCCCAAAAAACACGCCATTTCCGAGTTTCAAAGTTTTTTGCAGTCATAGCGCAACATTTTGCATATTTCACGTTTAACGTCGGTCATGTGCCGAAACATGTCGTGTTGATTGGCTTATTATTTGAGGCGGGGAATGGCTGCGCTTCTAGCCAAACATACAACAGGTTTCGGCACGTGGCTGACGTCAACAATCTCATGAATATGCAAAAAGTGTCGCTTTGACTGCGAAAAACTGTTTCCCCGACTAATGCACAGTAACAGTTAACCACCCTTAAAGCGAAAATGTCAACATTAACGTAATTATTTGAAAGCAGATCTAATTATAATTTCTTGAATTAATTTGCCAATTTATGTAGTTACAGTAAAACTTGTCTAATCCGACTTCAATGTACGTAATTGATACATCGGATACATTGTAGTGTCGGAATAGGTAGGTTTGACTGTCTCTTACTCCTATTTTGTACATACTTACCTTCCATGTGGGCGTCTTTCAAAGTGTTGTCGTGTATAACCACAAAAGGTAGGTTTTTAGACATTCGTCGTTCCACGGTCGGAGATTTGGGGGCGCCGGAGGTACTTGCGTTTGGAGGCATCGAGATTTTGAGAGTGTCTCGTCTTTGTTTAGACATGCGACGTTGTGTAAGTGGCGGAGTCTTCCGAACAGCTCCAGCTGATGTTGGTATGGTCATTTTGCGATGGCTATCCACGACTATGGTCCGGCTGGTTCGCCGTTCAGACGCCATCTTGATTATTTTACGGTTATATCTTAAGAGTTACAACTAATGGAATGAATCATTTATGACTCTCGTGGTTCTACCTGAAAATAATAAAACGATATTATTTGATGTAACATGTTACAGGATCAATGTCCAACTGCAGGAAAAAGAGGCTAGATACTCAGGGAGTCTCCTTTGTACAATAATATAAATAAATATTCAACAATTGATATAGCGCCCTATCTAGCTAACATAAGCCACTCTAAAGCGCTTAACAGAACATAGATATACAATAACTGCAATTAGCATATACATTAATCAAACAATTTTAAGGAATTCACAGGAACCTCCTTAGCAGGCGCTAACTACTAGTCCTATGCCACCTGGTTAATATCTCCCTATGTGTGTGCCTGCGTGTGTGCTGGAGATGTTATGTGTTCTGTTTGTAGTGGGACCGTGCTACCGAATGCATCATTTATAGTGCCACCTCACTTGAATAATACGGCACAGATACCGCAACATCCACCCGAGACCAATTTAAACTCCACCCGGGTTGTTGGAGTTGTGTGGGCAGGAGAAAAACACTTTCCCCGAATATCCATACGTACGCCGACTTCGGGGATCGACCTTCCGAAGAAATTAAGGTGACTTTGTTACCAGAGCGTGGCTAATTAGATTTTGAAGATGTAACTAACAGACCCCCACCGATGTCATGATGACTTGACACCTTGTTCTTGTATATTCTACGTTGCTGAGATATGCTGCGTTTTTCATGTTCAATCACGCAAAATGTATTTTTTCATTAACTTCTCCCCCTGAGACTTTATACATCGGTTTTTAGTAAATGTTAATTTTTACTCGAGCTTCTTCCATTTTTGTACACATGTCTAGTTTTTCCTCTCGAAACCTCACCCAAGTCTATGTCCAGCTCCTTCCAAAATATCGTTCATATCCCTCTCTCTATTTTATCCGGGCGCACTCTGTATGGACAGTTTGGTGTATCAAACATAAACACATATATTTTCTTTGACCAATAGTGCTTTGTCTGTTGAAGATTCGTGACAATTTCGTCGGTTCTGACGAGGGGCAGAGTACTTAGCTCATTCCGATTCTATGTCAAGTAGTTGTTTTGTAGGAGGGGCAGAGTACCTAGCTCATTCCAATTCTATGTCAAGTAGTTGTTTTGTTTAATGAGAAAGGCAGTTTTCCCTTAAACATTTAATACAAGTTTCGTTTTTCGCCGGAAGTTTACTATCTCCCATTTGTACTGTTTTGCTAATCGTTTGTTGCTGTTTCGATTAGTTCCTGAACATTTTAAAAGTTACCCACCTGAGTAAGAACTTATAGATACACTCGGTCAACAGAATCTTTGCTTGGAAGTTTATCTTCTATAGATGTACCAGTGAAATGGCGGTGGGGTATGGGGTGGGGTATTATTTTTTTTATGATACTGAAATGTATGCATACATTTTTTAAGGATCTAAACAACCTTTCAAGAATATTAATTAATCTCAGTAATAAATAAGGTCAGTGTGCCAAACAATATGAAGTGGAACGAAACACAAGCGCATTAAATTGCAGGTCGAGATGTTATCTAAAGTCTAGATTCAATGAATGTATTACCTTGATTAAGTAGAGTTAATCTCCTTGGGTGACAGGGTTTCTTCGATCTCTTAACTAAACACCGAATCGACTTCCGGTGACTGACATATAATAATAAAAACATAGAAAAGCTGCGTCCGAATATTCAATTAATGGTTATTGAATATATAGAAATATAAATTTATTGGGGAGAAGCCGATTCGTACATGTTAAATGTTGGAAAGTTGAATTTAAACTGTGGTATTTTCAGTCTAGGCGCAAATACTGCCAACCATTCTTCTGTGTACATTGCCTCCATCAAACAATCTTTTTTCCTTTTTAAAAGGGTCATTTAGTAGAAATGGAATACGCGCTAGCTATTGCGCTAGTACATATCAAGCTAACAGCCGGCCGAGACAAATTTGAGGGTCAGATGAACGGATTGTTTTACAGGGATTACTTTACCAAGACTTTCAAAACCAAAACGTTGTAGAATAGTTAAGGTCGAAATGAGAGGTAATAAACTGTAATTTATGTGGTGAAATGATCTGACTAAAACGAAAGCCAATATAATATGGATCCATATTAGCAGGGGTCGGTTAACACGAGCCATGCTATTATAGGTTAGTGTGGGTGACTGTGTACTAGTATCACACTGGTTAGGCGCATTATATTGTACACTGTATTAGGTTGATGACGACACTCGAATGGCGTACAATTTAACTTTAGTGATACGATCTTGAGCCCCCTTTTATCTATACATTAGTACCACAATTCGAGTACGACCTTCTCTGAATCACGACAAGGTACTATGTTGTATCTTTGGGCACGATACTTTACTCCGCTTGTTCCAGTCTACTCAGCTGTAAATGAGTACATGGTTTGGAAGCGTTAGAATTGTATAATGCCAGCTAAGAGCGCCGAAATGGCAGCACCGGCTGTATGCTCCCATGGAGTTGAGAAAGATATTGGCTGGTTGCAAAGCTCCTATAACCACGGATAATAACTTGAAGAACAACTTGCAGACTACCTACTTGGTTGCGATAAAGCTATATATAAGAACCTCGACTTAGTATTATTATTATCATCTGAACAACCAAAATCTGTATCTGGACACTTACCTAATAAATATTTGAAGCAGATTCATAGTCAAGTGCATGATAAGGCCTACTCGCACAATTATTAATTATTATCTTTTAATTGGCATAAAATATGTCTCATTCGTTGCAAGATATCTATCTCATTGCTTGTGTTAAGTAAAACTTTGATATTTGCGGCAAAGCATAGATATATATATATCATATTATTTGATAAGAAATTTTAAAATATCAATAATGTATCAAAACAAAACGCGCCACACCAACAACGTAGAGGAACATGACTAGAATGGTGAAATTGATGTAAGCTAACAAATAAACATTTAAGTTAACCGCTGGAGTCGGTGTTCACGCTGACATCAAATAACTTGGACAGAGGAGCATCACACTTTAGCCTAACATTTTTCTGACAGCTGGCTAACCAGATGTACCTCGGGAGATACTGCCGGACACTATCGAACTTACCACGCATTCATATGCTTTTAAAAAACATATGCAGTTACTGATCTGGCAAGTGTTATATATTTTGTCCGTCAGTGGGAACGACGAAATACAATGGTGACAATACTCATTCTCACGTAGTTATCTCCCTCCTAACGTCAAGAACAATATTTCCTAGTTCATTCATTGGAAAAAATCATTAAAA